>QDHC01001161.1:1262997-1312827 GCA_013186455.1 Papilio dardanus tibullus
GCGGGCTCTACCACTGTTGAACTATTTTGATAAACAGAGTTGACGGAAAATAAATTAACAGGGAGAACAAAAACCTGTGGATTCGCCAAAGTACATTCGATACAATTCGATTATATAGCGAACGTCAAATATGGAACTGAGAATGACGTCCGATATCTCACATGTGACTTATCGAATGTCAAAGTCAGTTTTATACATTTTGTCGATTCCATCAGCGATATCGCCAATCGAAAAGTATTTATGTCGCCCCACTAGGCGCTGACCCTATAGGACCTTATTCTCCGGGGAGATGATGATTACTTACTAGAAAACTTTAACAAAACATTTTAAAAAATGTTTAGAAAATAGTTTACCAGCACAAAATATGAAAACGTCGTTGAATAAAGGACGTCCAAGTTTACTGCATACTTAACTGAAAATGACTCATTGTAACATTAAAACGACTTTTAAATTAATGGAAAAACAAACATATATTCTATAGTTATCAGAGCTTAACATCTACGTTACACGTAACCCTTACCTCATGGTATTTTTTCATAGTTTCAAAAGACTTCCAGTCATTAAAACTAGATAAAAATGACGTGTGAATGATTCTTTGTCTTGTTGAACAATACAATAACATAACAAGCTGTGTTACGATTGAAATACTTTGGTTATGCCAATGTATGATGCATGCAACAACATCTTGTTTAAGCTTGCATTTACACGGACGCTTTATAACGTCGACGTTGGAGCATTAAAATAACTCTTGTTTCGTTCACCCAGCGCTCGAAATCCAAAACTGCGTGATAAACATTTAAAAGTGCCGCGGTAGAACAGTTACTTGGAAAAGCATTTATTCTATCTCAACGCTTTTTTAGCGCGCGTTGAAAAATCGCTCGTGTGCTTTGGGTAGTCTTCAATTCTCTATAATTAGTCTGTTGAACTGACGAGTTATTTACTCTGATACATAATAACATGCAAAGACAAGCTAAGCAAAAGATGTGTATTTTTGTATGTATTGAAATAACTCAAGAACTACTGGACCGACTTCAATTTTTTTTCACCATTAGAAAGCTACTTTATTCCCGATTAACATAGGCTATATTTTTTAATTCCATGCTGACAAAGTCGCGAACAACAGCTAGTGTAAAATAAAGTTATTCTAAACTGATAGCAATACTCTTTACAAAACTGTAGCAAGTCTGGTTACTTAATAAAATATTGCAAGTAACGTTATTTTCTATTAGACTAGCTCTATTCAGTTGCCATAATATTGCATTACAATATGTCACTAATGCGTGAGGAGTTACGCAAGCTTTGGTGTCCGTTGGTGCCACACTTTCCTTATTACGCCTAATTTATTTAACAATGTGTAGTTTTAGGCCATAGCAAAGTCACCTAATTTAACATTTACTCGTAAGTTGCCCTGATTTATAATGAATATTGTTCAATCATATTTTCAGTGCCTTTCGTTTTTAATAACCGAAAATTGATTAAGGATTTTTACTGACATGAAGGCTTACGCAAGCAATGCCGTATGCATTTTTGTAGCTTTGTTAATACCTAGGATGAACAACGTGAGCAAAGAAAATGTATAGAGTCGGGACTCGATACCAAAGAAAATGTACGTAGTTTCGGTAGCCTGAGCGTAAGGTTCTATTTGTGCCGGTTTGTCAGTAGCTACTTCCTTCCAAAGAAAATATTAATAAAAATCATAATGTAGCGTTTTTGTGGCCTGCTGATCTTGGGCATTCTGTCTTTGAGAGATGATTTGTATCTACTTCCGGACTGGTTTTACTGGGTATTTTTATAGGGACATTGGATGGGAAGATAGAAATAAAAATAAAAAAACCTGCATCAAAGAGGTTTCAATGTAATTGACAAATCAAATTTATTAGTCTGTGATGATCTTGAAATAAAAAAAATAATTTCAATGAAGCTATCAAAATATTTTCTACACATTTGATATTTATTTATTGTTTATAATGTTTTTAAATAAGGTATCTATTCTGTTTTTCATAACCGGAAATAGTTGTTGCGCCTCTTCGTGTAAATGTTTACGTGACTTTTTTTAAATTCACGTATTGTCCGGATTCGTAACCTACTTTACATTGTTATGTTATTAAGACGAATCGAAGACACTTTCGCTAGATTCACTCCTACTAAAACAAAATTAACATGAACGAACATATAGAATTATAAACCTTAACATAATATTATGTAATAATTGTATGTAAATTGTAAAGCAATACATGTAGTTTGGGACGTTTTATAGACACACATACCAACCTATGTTACCCTGGTACTACTCGTACATAATAGTAATATATAAATCATGTAGAGATTAAAATGAATAGACATACCTACACCCAAGAAAGAGATAATCCCAAGAGGATACCTACGTCAATTTGCATGATATGGGTGCTTGTCCAGTCTGTCTTGAGATAACAATAGATCTGGGACATCTAATCCCTTATTCTAAAGGTTTCTGTGATGTGTATAACCTTTACAATAATTTATTTATTTTAATAAATAGTATATTTCAGATTTTTGATACACCAATCTTACAATGTGAACTGTGCAAAAATATAACACCAAAGCACAGCGCCTATATATGTGAATCTGGTCATACTATTTGTATAAATTGCGATGGTAATTTTTCAAAATATTTTTAGATCAAATATGCAAATTATTATGTGTGTTTCTTTAATTGTGTAAAGTTATTTATTTGGATTTCTATTGTAGATATATTAGTACTATATCAAATTACGTTCTATTTTTTTAGACGATCTAAATGATACAGAAGAAAGTTTTGAAAAAGACATTTTAGACCAAGCTACAGAGAGTAAAGATACAGCCAATGATTTGGCTGGTGGTGATTATGTTAAACGGAAAACCAGTAAGTTTTATTACTTCTTAAAAGATTCTTTAAAACCAATTAATTTAAATTAATGTGTTACTTTTAAAGAAAAAACTAATGAGGACGTGAAGAGAAAAAATAGTAAACACAAACCTGAAGGACCGGATAAGACAAATCTTAAAAAAGTAATCATTTTTATATATTTGCAATTTACAAGACTTTTTTACATAAAACATACGGAACATTAAATTTTAATTCCAGAGTTCTAGACATTCGAGTAATACACCAGAGACTACCGTAGTTTACAAGAATTTTGGTTTTGACAACAATGAAAGTGTAAAAAGCTTAATGAATACCCATGATATTAATATTGACACTGAAAAAATAAACGTAAGGTAAACGCAAGAGAGATTTTAAAAAAATGATTCGAGTAGTTAAGATTCTCAATAATCATAGAACATTTTCAGGCCAATTACTTGTCCCATGTCCCACTGCAAAAAAACCGTTGCGTTTAATTCAATTTTGAAACATTTTGCATTCGATCATTCAGAAATACCCTCATTACCAATTACCATCAGAAAAACTTTGAAGATTTACTTAAAACCAATGAATTTGTCAAAAGATACAAAATGTGTGGCTATTATTAATCCAATAGGGTAAGTACTCGTAGATATAATAACAAATAAGTCAGTTAATTAAAGCTTTACTAATCAGCTCTTATGTTTTTACATCTAGAAGTAAAGCAACTTTATTGCTTATGGCAGCTAAAATTTTCCACACAAATTACAACATACATGAGGACAAACAGGTGTCTGAAAATCCAATATGTTCGAACGTTTGTCCACAAGATAATATTAGTGATGCAGATCTTGACAGAAACGTAAGATATTTTGCAGCATTAGTATTTTTATTAGCTGTGTCATTGTCATTAAAAAGTTTTCATTATTACAGCAAATAAAGGTAATGCAAGAAGACATAATTATTTGGATTTGTAGGTTAACTGAATCTAAACAAGTGTGCTGTGTAAGTAATTTTTGTTTTTATGATCATATCCCCTTTATTCCGATAAAATGTATGAAGTACGCGATAAACGAGGACCAATAAGTCGTTGATTATACGATACTGAAGGACACTCGGAACTAAATATTATAGACCAGGTACAAGGTTGTTCTACAATATATTTTGGAACACATTTTATGAATGTGCCAGTACCAAACGTAGAAAGTACAACAGTAATAAGACTGATTCTCGTATCGGACTAAAGCGGTATATGTTTAAATACAAAACTTTATTAGGACACTTTAGAAATGTTCGATATGATTTACTCTTATACAGAAGATAGATCAAAAAATGCTGCTATTGAACGCATTACGTAACTAGCGGAACGCGACGAATCAGAAATTCAAGTTTTCTCATCGCTCCATTCAGATGCATCAATCGGTTCCGATGCGGAGCGATGTGCATGCCAACTACGCTCTCAATGGACTTGTTAACTTCCTTATTCAATTTGCTCGTAAAATTTATTTCAATTCGGTTATTCATTCAAATTTTATGAACGATTTGTATATTCTTTTTGTTTCAATTAATCTTTCTTTTAATGAATTTTACTTAATGAAATGTTAAAAATTATTTTATTTACAGGTAAAAGTAAAACGTGACAACATTTTAGGCTACAGCTACATAGGTGAAGGTTTAGACATACAAAGTCAGTCGCAGGAGCCTCTTAGTGTATTTAGGAGTCCCGAATGTTTGTTACTAAGATATTATTCCATTCCTAAATTATTGGATGACCAGGAACAGATTCATGTGTATATTAATCTTTTAAAATAAAAATAGAAACGTTTAATCGGTATTTTTATTTAAAAATAAAAGAATTATTATATAATTAGTCAAAATACTTATACGTAGCCACGTTAGATGTTTCACGAGATTTTCGTTTGCCCTTGTCAATATAAATTCGCACTTTATTCTGACCACATTTCGGTGCGTGCACTTCGTTTTGCAAATAGATTTCATAATCCGGTGAGTTTTTGTAAGCCTTCTTGGGATAAAGGGCTTTACTGCCTTTACTTAAATCAGTGAGCGAGAGGAACTTGTTTTTAGTTGTATTCGCAGGGTTGTTGACAGGGTTTTGATAATCTGGTGAATATTCAGTTGAGGAATCTAGAGGCGGCCAGAGGCTATCTAATTTTTGTTGCTTTTCTAAATGTGCGTTGTCTTGATCATTGGATCCATCGTACATCTTCATGCTTTTCAATTCAACGCTAAAAATAAGGATATCGAGATGAAAAGACGTGACAAGGTTTTAATCTTTGAAGAGCATCCATTACTACATATGGTTAAATTGTGGTTCCAAATTACTAAGAAATCGCTCGTTTATTTGCTGTGGTTTACGAAATGGATTCAATTTATAACTAACCCATATCCTGCATCGTCTGCATAATACCTTACATGTACCGGAACTCCCTCCTTATCTACGTACTTATAATGACCAGTAACAGTGCCGTTAGGGAAGTGTTTTTCTTCCTTTACGCTAATTTTATTAACTAAATTATCTCTGCTCATCGGATAACCTGGCGAAGGGAAATTTCTATGAAACATTTATTAAAATGACAAGTGGTCTAATGAAGCGTTTGGGAGAATTCCTGTCGCTGAGATTTTTACATGCGTTTTATGTACCAAATACTAAAAATCACATCAAAGATTTAGAATACAAATACCCTACTACCGCCATATTTTACAAGGCCACATTGTAAAATGTTCCGTTTCTATTGCAAACTTCAGTAAGTACAACATAGGTTCTACAAGAAGAGAACGTATAACTCCTTCCGCCTTTTGAAAACTCGATTGTTTTTGAGGTGTCGCCTTTGGCTGGGAGGGATTCAACGACGTATTAACACTATTTATCTAAATACGATTTTCTATACAACTACTGATATATGATAATTGTTACTTACAATTGACTAGTATTAGTAGAAATAAAATTAAAATAAATTTCAAAAAACTTTGCTGATTATTTAATATCATTTTTATTAAACACGTTCAGACATTTTTATAAATGTTGACAGCTGTCTAACATAATCTTTCAAAATGTCAAATAGTTTTTATATAAAAACTCGAGATTTTTATAACGATAATTTAAATAGGGATTTATAAAAAAAAACTTCATTTTGTAATAATTCCGTGTTTATAAGGTATATTTAAAAATATAAGGAATATAATACTGTTTGTTAGTCACATTATAATATAATTCGTTGTTTTATTATATTTAATACTTCGTCTTGTGTATAGTAGTTTGCTAATAGTTTCTTTACTCGATGGCATAGTAACTTGGTGGTTTCAGTTGTAAGTACTTGTTGTTTGTTAGCAAGTTCAAAACATTGGTTGCTTCTTGTGTTTTCTTCTTTTTCTTTGCTGGACGTGTCCAAGTGATTGAAGATTCAGTACTAGCTTTTTGACCATTAATTATATGAAAATTATCATCCATCGGTTTGTTACTTATGACCCTGGAAATTAATGGTTACCTTGTACGTGTACAAAGAAAGGAGGAAATATACTTGTGTTCTATGAGCTTTCAGGCCGTCTTATTCTTATTTATTACTGAAGCTATATTACCATGCCTTTTCCTAATAATATTATGTTAACGATTGACTTAAAATATTTTAAGTTACAATTTTTTTTAATTGAAAAACAAAAATAAAAGCTCCTTTTGATAGAACATTTCTTATTTTTTTTAGGAAATAGTTTGCTATTTGATTTTCACAGGCGCTTAGATTACAAATTGCTCATGTAGGGGAAAACAAAGATACTTTACCTATAACCATCTTCATCAGCAACATATTGATAGCGACGGGTTCGTCCAAATGGATCCAGGTATCCATAACTACCTATAACAGTTCCGTTCGAAAACCGCTCTTCCTTTCGATATTGGACATTACCGGTCTCTGAGTCGGACACGTCATATCCAAATGAATAAGATCCTGGGTGACCTGTTAAATGATATATCATTACTTCATGCCAGCACCTATTCCCTTCTACTTGTGCTTAATATATAAAATAATACCTTGTCCATAATAATGTGCAGGCATTGGTTCTGCCAAACTTAGCCTTTTAAATCTACTTGCTGATTGGACACCTTTGTAGGATATCACGCTCGCTATAGCCAGAACCTAAAAACATTAACAATTTTACGGTACGCTTCCAATACTAAAACGCTCATTCAAATAGTGTTTAAATTATAAAGCGTTAGAAATCTGCACACTATATTTAAAAAATCTTTCCCATTACAAACAGGTACATTCATAAGACTACAATAAATCGTCATTTATTAATTTAAAGGGGGCGTAACTGGCTTTACAAATGGCTACGTATATTATATCAATTACAACTAACTTTTTTCATTATTAACGTCATCCTGACGAATGGATGGTATTTATCTTGTGTCCGACTAATCCGGTATTAGACGTGCCTTACTTAAGAACACCAGAGCTCGTATATCAAAACCGATACAGAAGAATACACCTTGAAGGATTAAATACCTAAGTCATGTTCCTTTGATTAATGTGACCATTATTTATAAAAAGCAAGAAATTAAAAATATAAAGCAAAATCGGAGTTTTACACAGGTTACTGTATTTTCAAAAAAACATTTAATAAAAACGCAAGAAACTTGAATAAGATAATGTTTCAAAAATTATGATAAGTAGAAGAAAAAATCAAATTTACCGACAAACTAGTTCAAGTTAGTCAAACATCGTGTTACAACGTGCATCTCATATCGGCGAAAAAATTCAAAGATATATGTATTCACGCAAAATACGCGCTAGTTGTTGCGTTGTTGAGTTGCGGAAAATGGAGCCCATCATGAATCGAACCTTTTAGTCAAACAATAGAGCAAGCGAAAAATAAAATTTAACTAAAATTAAAAATGTATATGTATTGTATTAAAAACACTAATGTAAACTAGGCAAATCTTACCTTTAAAAGTAGTGTCATCATGTTTTCTTTTAAAAATGTTCACTGTTTACAGCGTTAATAATATTTTTCTATGGTGTCTTGGTAAGGAACACGGTCAAACGAGCGCGTAGCAGACGTGATTCCCCTTATAGTCACCTCCTTTTAATGGTTTTTAGTTTGCAAAAAACAACAGCATCGTATGAGTCGCGTAAAGATTGTGGGTGAAGGCAATTTCGCCCGTATCCGTTCCAAAGTGATGTCATACAGCGGGATAAGGAGTTACGAGGCGACGAAAGCGATTGTCGGATGTACCGCGGTGGCTAGAGAACACGCAAGTTGCATTTATATTTACATACAAAAAAATGTTCCATTAAGTGCATACTTGAGTGCACTTTTCAAGGTTGACTCATTACGCAAATGACCGAGCAAGTTCAAGTTGCAAGGTTAATTTAACTTCTGATAACGAAACACATAACTTTGTAGGCATCGCATGTCGTGAGAACACTCTGTACGTCGATTCGTTTTCATAATTTAGTTGAAAGAAGGTGAGATGTTTAGCATTACCTCATGCTTAGTTTCTATTTAAAAGTAATGATTTTTTTTATTGAATTATAAATGCATTTGTTAAATTGGAAAATATTATCTATACTAATATTATAAAGAGAGAAACTTTGTATTTTTGTATGTATTGAAAAAACTCAAGAACTACTGAGCCGATTTCAAAAATTCTTACACCATTAGAAAGCTACATAATTCCCGAGTAACATAGACTATAATTTTTAAATTCCGTGCAGACGAAGTCGCGAGCAACAGCTAGTAAGTATATATTATTCAGCTGTCATAAAATAAAGTCTACCAGGATCACTAAAAACAGTTACGTTGCTCTCAAATAGTTATTTGATTGCATTTAAGATATAAAAGCTCAGTTTTTCTCAAAGGCGTGATATCGTAAACACTTATTTGGCATTTCTTGACATATTTAATGTACCTACGCCTACTGCCCACACTCGATTTTATGGATAGCATACTTTTTAAATAGGAAAAACACTAAAAAGCTTTAAAGTAACTGACACAAACATTTCCTGAATTTATTTACACCACGGTTCAGTAAATTTAATTTTATTATTATAATAAAATATAATGTGAGTAATATTTTTATACAAAAACACAACTTTGAACTCGTTAAATTATGTGTTAAACGGAACATTTTACGAAAAGAAATCTGATCCCGTTTCCTTTTTTGCATTTCTAAAATATAGTTTCTGTAAAATACTGAACTTGTTTTATGGCTGCCCGAAAACCAAATATATATCTGTACAATTCTATATAGAATTCTCTTATTATAATACATATTTACCAGTCTTATAATATTCTATAAAGAGATCCCTAAACTTCGTTTACTTTTAGCGAGCTAATGCCCGTTTCCACCAACCAAACCCTAAATTAGTTTTAGATAGGTATCTTTTTGCTTAAGGCTCTCCCTAAATCTAACAGATCCCTTGCGGTCTAAAGTTACACTTAACTTTTGGTGAAAACGAAAGTAGTGTTAGGTGACATTTAAAATGCGTTAAGGGTTATCTAAAATTTAAGGATTGTTGGTAAAAACGGCCATTATTTTCTGTATTACTAGGAATGTGCTACGAAAATTAAATTAAAATCTGTCCAATGGTATAGAGAAAGCACAGAGACAAACATACGAACATTTATTGATTTTTTTATATGTAAAATATAGAACGATAGATAAATGTGGCGTGGTTATAACAAGCTAGAACAACTTCTTGAGGCAATCAGATAAGATAAAATTGACATTAACAAAGTAAACAGCAATTCGCTACATCTATATTTGCCGCGTGCGTTTGATTGCATCAGGGCTTCCAAACCTTCTGCAAGAAAAGTATAATATTAAGAGTATTAAAATTAAGATTAAAGGCAAACAATCGAGTAAAAGCAATAATTTTATTCAAGTTCTAATATTGATTTAGTAATATAAAAATCTTTCAAATTGGGGTCGGCGTATAAAATTGCAATTGTTATTATTTTGAAGATCTTCTTTAAATTATTATTTCTTATATTGTCTTTATGTTTTTTAAAAGTATATCTATACTAGCTGTTCCTCGCGACTTCGTCCGCGTGGAATTAAAATATATAGCCCATGTGACTCGGGGATAATGTAGCTTTCTATGAGTAAAAGATTTTTTGAAATTGGCTCAGTAGTTCTTAAGTTATTACAATAGATACAAAAATACAAAAATTCTAAAAATACAAAGTTTCTCTCTTTATAATATTACTATATATTAAAAAGCGGACCACAGTTGTTATTTATAAGCAGCCCTGTATCACACCGACAAAATCCACCCGCGCCAAGTAAGAACTTAATGATTCAACCTCGTTAATAGCTTATTAGCGAATCCTGTTTCTAGTTTCACATATGGCATTAATAGTAAATACGTTTCAACAGATTATAAAATACAAGATTATAAATGAAAGGCCAATGAACCCCCATCGCTATACATGGTGTTCTTCTTATTTGAATTCTGCTCTACAGGTTTTTAAAACTGTATACTTTATTTATTCATCTTCATTTGTTTTTTATTATTTTATTCACTTTATAATTGAAAAGGAGGGGAAATGATTGCTTCAATTTGTATACATTATAATTTATTAACCATAAAAAATTGATACTCATTCATATCTTTGACAAATTGTAAAACCTTACAAGCTAAGCCGTGTATAAACTATAATTCTATAAAAAACGGTAAGTTTTATTGTAACTTAGATGCTGTAATTTGAAAAAAAACATTCATCATTCATAATTATTTCAACTTTGATAATAACATATCTTATCCTATAGGAAACTACTGCAAAATCTATAAGAAAGTTGTGAACTAAAGTGTTTATTGCTAGCTTTTAATTTATTACCAAAAAGCACAGAAATAGAAAATTAAAAATAAAAGCCTTAAAACTCTGTGATGAAACTAACACTTATAAATAAGAAAATCAAGTAATTCGTGATAAAAAAGATAAAAATTGTAAGCAATCATTACTTAGTGATAGGAGTGTGGAGAAATTGCATAAGATGGCGCTGCTACGTAGTGTGCTACTGGAGCAACTTGCTGGAATACGAAAAGAAATAACAAATTATTGAACAATTAGAAAAATGGAACAAAAGTACAAACAAACACTTCTTTTAAAAGTATTAGCGGATACGAGAGAATGTAAACAATAAAGGAAAGCAAGACTAGTTAATAATTTTAAATTAGTTATCAGGAAATTAATTAATCTCAAAGAAGAAATGTATGAAAGCCACAAGATGAAAACTATCCATGCCTTCAAAAGGTGAGTTTATATTAGGACATAATATTCTATCACTGATGACGCGTCTAATAAATGTTTAACGGTGATATTTTGATAACCAAATAGGCAATTATTACTAGGACTCTACTTGTAAAAGCTTTCATTTTTACATATAAGAACAATGCGTAGGTGAGTTCGTACAACTTTGTATACTAGGCCCCACGTTTGAGTCTGAATAGTTAATAATCTAGTACCAGAATAGCTAGTATTGGAACACTGAATTTGGTGCGCAATAATTAACTCTAATGCGAACAAAACAAGGTTCAAGATTTCTTTATATCATTTTCGCATTGTTTTTATCAGTTTTCTAGAAAAAAAATTCGGTGCCAAAGTAGCCCAAGATCAACGTTGTTTCCTTATTAGTTGACGCACCATGCCTGTCGCAACAGCACCGTTGCTCGACAGAGAAATCAAGTCTGTGTAATGTTTAGTACAGAACAAGCGGTCCGAAAAAAAATCTATGATACTATTATCTTTACTTACTAAAAACGCTAAACTATTCAATGAAGTAATTCTTTCTACACATTGTTACATAGTAACTGACCCTATCTTCATTGCAAAACCATGAGTTTCAACTGCAAAACCATGTCAACCTTATTTCATCATCATTCTTAAAAATAAAAAACAATAATATGTTTTCGTACTGATGTTTCGCAGTGTAAACTCAATATTAACCGGGACAATGTCAACAAGATGTTATTCATACCGGATGAACGGCGTGGCCGGACTTATGCACAACCGCGTTGAAGCCGCTGTGGTCGTCCGCCGAATAGTGGACAGTACGCGTTGTACCGTCTGGCTCCACTAGTGAGTAACTACCTGTTGAATTAAACTCGTTATTGTAATCAGATGAGGAAATAAGCAAACCCCAAACAGTGTATGCCATCCTATAAAATGACTGGACGGTACAATCTTGTTGATGTTTATCCCACTTTCCAGTGGAAAGTGGGACAAACATTTTATTGGCATAGTTTTTATCCATTTATTTTGTTGGCAATAAAATGTAAACCTGTATACCTTTGACGACATCACCGTCTCTCGCTTCCTGCTGTGTCTTAACATCGCCGGTGTGCGGGTCCTTCACGCCGTACGAAAACGCGTACTTTGGATACGACTAGGAAATGATAGAAAAATATTTATAATTTTGGTTTTATTCGTACTGGTGGAAACAATTACATCCATTTCGATTCTTACCACAGTCTCAACAGCGACAGGTGCGTGAACCGCTTGGACAGCGACAGGCGCGGCATGTACTGTTTGGAGTGCGACCGGCGCCTGCGCATACACCGCGCCGCCGTACCCGCCATAGCCGCCATAGCCGCCGTAACCATAACCACCGTAATCAATCGGCACAGCGAGAGCCCCGCTTATACATGCCAATAGTACTGCGAACTATACCACACAAATGACAATGTATTTAACCCCCCTAGCGCCACCAACAGGGGAATTTATACATACTTCTATTGAATATTTAAGTTACAACTGAACAATAAGTAGATAAAGCCCTGCACGCACCAGGATTTCAATCGAGTAGCAAGTTATTTTGTAACTAAACGTGTTCGCACAGTAACATATTAGTTGAGTAGATTAGTACATCCTTTGTTCGGATACTTAGAAGCTTACTAGTCGACTAAAATACTAACCTATTAGGGAACAAGGCTTCAGTGACAAAAGAGTTTAAGTTGTCAGTTCATCAATTATAATTCATTTACTGATTTTGTATGACTCCAGATATAAAGTTACCTTACATAAATTGTTGTTTTTCATATAAATTTAAAATAATTTATGCAGTGCTGACATCTTTATTAATCGCTACATTTAAATTTAAATCGTAAGAAATGGTTTGATGTCAACACTTTTTAGGCAGTGAGATCCCACGCTAACGTGTTTACGCATAAAGTTCCGCCTTTACAAAGTTTATTAAAACAAATTTATTTAACATTTTAATATCGGATAGTTGGAAACTATTTCATGCATAGTCTTGAATTATTTGAGTTAAGAAAAAAAACTATTCATTTAATGTCTTGCAAAATCTCAAAGCTTTTAAGGAACTTTTTTTTATAGGAGGCAAACGAGTAGCGGGAACACCGTAATGATCAACGACGCCCATGGACATCTGCAATACCAAAGGATCCACAGATGCGTTGCCGGCCATTGAATTTAGATTAAACCACAAAATAATAAGTCGAGCATCAATTCTATACTCTATCATATTATTATGATTATTTATTACATTTTTTTGCTAGCGTATTATAAATAAAAGCGAAATAATAATGCTAAAATGACAGTAAACAATTTTATAAATAAGTCAACTCACCCACATGACTTCAAGTTAAAGCACAGTCACACACTCGCAACACTAAGTTATCATCTACTTACCTTTGGTCCTAGGCTTTTAAACCTAGGGCCCCTCCAACTTCTACGATCTAAAATAAATTAGGGTTCACAAAATCTATAATTCTAAAAAAAATTAAAGATAATTAAAATTACTAAAACTCTACTTATTGTATAGTTTTTTTTTTGATGTCCAGTCTTGATTATAATGCACTTCTACGTTTATGTTACTTCATTGTTGGTATTTTTTTGTATATGGTTCGTGATTGGTACTTCATCATCATATATTTTAACACGTTTTCCAGCAGTGTAAATGCACTGTATCCTTACAATGCCGTGCAACCTTGTAGAGTACGACACCTTAAACCTCCTAGTCATCAGAAATAGACAACCCTATATGGAATCTGTTATCACACGTCATTGAATGGTAGAGTATTCTACTTTGCCGGTATGTACTTTGTATTTTTGTATGTATTGAAATAACTCAAGAACTGCTGGGCCGATATCAAAAATTCTTTCATCATTAGAAAGCTAGATTATCGCCGAGTAAAATAGGCTATATAATTCCACGCGGATGAAGTGGCAAACAACAGATGGTAACATAGAAAATTATAAGCCTCTATAGTTATGGTAATAACCTTCTGTCGGAAGTCGGTTAAAAATAGTCGATTGCAAAATAAAATGGCGGAATAGAATATTTTAATATTATAGCAATTATAGGTGTTGCTCCATATAGTATGTATGTTTATCCCATTTAATAGGAATAAATTTAAGATAGATTTCATTAAGCCGACCGGAAATTCACGTTAGTCGTTACACATAGGTACTTTATAAGTGGTTGACAAGCGAATTACTAAAATTACGTATAAACTTATCAAAGTAACGTGTTCTAGATAAATCAGTGTTATATGAAATCCTGCGCAATACTAGCATACAAACATGTCTGTCCGCTTTTTACAATCAAATACATTTAAGGGACACAAATAATGACGGAGGAAACCGATTAAAGATTTTTATACTAAAGGTATTTAGAACTCGCTATCCGAGGACAGCTTTTAAGTTTTATAATAATAATAAAGCTATACTAACTAACTAACAAACTAGAGTGACACCGTGTACCGAAGTGGGCCTTGGCCTAAATTTATACGGCGAATTGAATTTTCGATAGCAAGAATTATGCTTAATTAAAGATTATGCCGAAAAGGGGGAAAGACAATGTTTAAATGGATATTAACCTTTCAAGTACTTTTCAATAGTTTTGCACTTTTCACGTCTTGATAGTAAGGAAGTAAGAAATGGAAGAGCTAAAAAAGATGGCGGATTAGTGAGGGGCACTATCACGTCGAAATGTCACTAGTCGCAACTAGTGATGCGCCGCAACAGACAATCTATTTTAAAATAACTATCTCCTTACTTTAATTGGAATTTAGAAACATGCATTTATAGACATTTTATATTTATTCGCAACTCTGTTGGTATTTTGAGCCGTTGCTATGTTGTTCTTTATCGCGATATCAGGTACCCACGTGCGCTGGATTTGACGAGAGAAAGGTCTCGGCGGGAAAAGTGTTTTCCTTTTCAAGTAACGTCTATGATTTTTATTTCGTATTTCAGTTTATTCAATAACTTTTAAGACAGACTGACTCTTTAAATGACAATTTTAGAGTCAAGTTTATTTACCTAATTAGTTGCTTGCTAATTGTAAAAAATACCAAAAAACTTAAATCTTATCCACACATGCCTTGATTGAAACACATATCGCGGCTTACATTTATTTGTATTGATACATAAGAGTTTGCTCGACATTCCTAATGTTGTAAATTCTACCAGTTCTCGTTCGGTAACGCATTCGCGTTGTGGTGCAACCGAAAATCGTTGCCAATATAGTGTACGTTTGAGAAATCTTACCAGTTTATTATTATCAACCACCCAACTAATGTGACAGATAAAGTCGATAAATTATAAACTATCTGTTGCAACTTGCATGATAATGTTTTTAAAAGGAACATTAACAAACTGAAAATAAATTAAACCTCACTTAAATAAGCGACAAGACCTGGTTGTCCACCAGTTGATGGTTCATCACAACATCATTATAATCTTACTAACTTACTTACTCCACTGGCACAACGACCCAGAGTCTTGGCCTCCAACACAAGAGAGCGCCATCGTCGCCTGTCTTATAATAATAATCTTAGTTCTTATTAATTGTTACTAATAAAATAATATAAATCTAATAGAATATAAATCCGAAAGTTTTGATGGATAGATAGCTCTTTGGTAGAAGGTAATTCCATCTCCAGAATGGCTGAACAGATTTCGATGAAATAACCCAGATGTAGAGCATAATCTGGAAGAACAATGAGGCTACTCACTTTATTTAATCCGCGCGGTCAAAGTCGCTAGAGACGCTAGTGTACAATGTAAACAATAATTATCATAAACCCTTTCTACTGTTATAACAGTAACAATGAAAGTCTTACAAGTATTAGACAACGCCTGTCTCTTATAAATTACATATACTATAGCCAAGGATACCGAGTACTTTGTTACATCATGTACCTGCCTCGTAGATCATTGATTATGTAACTCAATAAAAACTGTATCAATGACCAAACATGATACCGAGACTTAATGCAATACTTTGTCTTTAAGTGGCCCATAAGTGCAACAATGGGATGTTACATTTTACTTACTTTTCAATTGATTGTGTTACTTTTAGTTAGCAAATTGTATTTCTGATATTTTATTACCATAATTTAAGGAAAACATCTTTCCCGTCAGTGAAACAACTTTCAAAGTTCTCTTGCCGATTTCATTAAATACTAGCTGTTGTTTCGCGACTTCGTTCCCGTACAATAAAAATATAGGCTATGTTACTCGGGGCTAATGAAGCTTTCTAATGGTAAAAGAATTATTAAAATCAGCCCAGTAGTTCTCGAGTTATTTCAATACATACAAAAATACAAAGTTTCTCTCTTTATAATATTAGTATAGATTACCAACAGCTTTGGTATAAGACAACTTGGCATATCTACACTCTAATAATCAATTTGTTTTATAAATATGAAGTCCACAGTAACCTTAAATGACATAAACATATAAAAGGTCAGAACAAGTGACCTCGTGAACTCAAGAAGAACCACCGGTTTGTTAAAGATCACTGTAATGAATCCATTCCGAATGACCACAAACATTTATTTCCCGACGATTGAATCTATTAATTGTGGAAATCTTTTCTTTAATTGAATGTAGTAATGTTCGATTGATTTGACAAAAACATAGAAAACAATATGCTAGAACAGTGGAAACCTATCCTAACACGGGTAAAACAGATAATTTATACTAAAAAAGTAAACTTTGTATTTTTATATGTATTGAAATAACTCAAAAACTACTGAGCCGATTTTAAGAATTCCATCGCCGTTAGAAAGCTACGCTATCTCCGAGTAAAATGGCTATATTCCGCGCGGACGAAGTCGCGTGCAACAGCTAGTGGTTAATATAGAACAAGATACTAATAAAAAGCGAGAGCAATAAGATTCACCAGATGTGTAAAGAAATGACTTTGAACTAAATTTGTCTTAGGATTCACTGTTATGTTTATAGTTAGGGAATTAAATTATTGCTATTTAAATTTTTAATGTGTGTTGCTTTTTAAATGAAGGGGAAATTAGACATAACTTTAGATTTAGTTAACATTCAGACATACAGATACATACGATAGTATTGTTTAATAGTAATTAGCACCTAACGTCTGCTTAAAATATAAGGTTTAAAATTATATTACAAATATTTACATATTTCAAAGTTTTTGGCAACTCCAACCATAAACATACTAACATCTGTATTAGTAAGTTATTATCTAAACATCCTCTTATAAAGTATCGTAACGGAGGGAACAGTTTCAGGAATACCTAAACTCAATAATGTTGTAGTCCGCAGCGGCGTGTGCGGCCGTGCTCGCTCGACGTTATGCCTGAAAGTGCGTTTATTTATTTATTGTAGGCATAAAGCTGGTCTTCCGCGGTTCCCGGCTTCTTAGTGTCCCTACAGACACCGGGTAGCTCACATCGCGACCACTTACCATCGTTTAATTAACAAATCAATGCGCTACACACTGCGCGGTGTCAAATACTCCATGGATTTCGGTTGCTACGACAAGGACTCGGGCGAAGTGGAGTGCTACCTCGAAATACGTAAATAATTCTAAACTAAAAGTATATTACGGCCTCGATTAACAAACAACGTATTGTTGCGGGACGACCAAATGTAATTGATATTTTTAGGAATCGGTATTTTTTTTGGGTCGGATAAACATGCGGCCTCTTCTGACAGTAAGTTAGCGCAGTCTGCGATTGTTAGCCGGGTAATACGCTGTTATGAGCGTTTATAATTTCTATTAGCCGGTGTATAAATTAAACAAATAAATTAGTAGCGTTTAATATGCAAACAGACTTGAGATCTCATAGTACTAGGCGCGATAATGTACCCAGTCGTAAGTAAATCGTTGTCGCGATCATTTCTGTTCAATATAATATGCATTATTCTAATCTCTGTGAATTGAAACGTTTTAGATTGTGATACGGGTACGTCTTGCGCTATCACGATTCAAATGCGTAAGTACTATCATAGTAAGGGAACATCAGTTAACGTCATTAACCTAGTTTATGAAACCTACATTTAACAGTGTTACTGCGAAATGATTTAGAACAAATTATCAATACTTGATTATCAATGAAATTATTCTGACCAATACATTGATAGGTTATTCTATTACCAATGTTATTGTAATATGCATTTAGAGGAGTACAATTTTCTTTCCATTTAGTTTCTTCTCCTGTGACTTAAGAGTTTTAATTGTTGACAGCGAATCCTGAGGCAGTGGGATGTGTTGAGAGATTCGCGACATTCCTATCATTTCTTCTGGTCATCATTACATTCCCCTTCTCACTTTTCGAATGCTTTAAGGTGAAATTACGAACAATTATAATGTGTGTTTATGTACGTAAAATACTAACATCGCATTAACTGAAGACTGATCTGTACGATTTATTAAATAAATCAAAGGTATTCAAATGCATGTCCTGAATATGTAGATCCAAGGTATTTTATATCTAATCATCCTTACACATTCTTCAAGCCTAATAATTATGTATTTAAAGCTATAAACTACGAATAAAAAGATTAATCACTTCGATAGTAATAAAGTCGAATATGGATAAGCAAGAATCTAAGGGCCGCTACGTGACTCTCGCTTAATGAGGTTTCTATATAATCATGTTTGTTCGCTTATGGAGGTAGCTCGTCGGGACAATAGAATGACTCTCGCTCATAAAGGTACTGTAGTCTCTTTCATTCATAGAGTACAAAATATGTTTAGAAAAACCAAGATTCGTAATATTGAAAATATCTCAAGTATTTTAAAAGTAAATAAACCATGAATTGTTTAAAATACTTGCTTAGGTAGGGTCAGTGTAAACAGATTGCGCACCTCATTGCGGCAAATAAAATTACCTCAGTGTTCTGCAAGTGAAACCGATTAAACTATTCTCGTATTTTATTTGTGTACAAAACGGGCGTGCAAAACATTTTATAGCAAATACATTTGCGGCGATCTGATCTAATTGAAATTTAATATAAACATTTTAATTTTATTATTTCAAAACATATTCCAGTTAATAAATATTAGCGCGATAAAACTTACTAACTGAATTAATACTGTGATTTGCTTGTTATAACTTAGCTAATATAGAAGCAAATACGCACCGCTAAATATAATTTCGAATGAATTTAATTTTAATAGGTCTCTTTGATAATTTTTCAGGTTGTCCAAGAGTTCGAAAGAGCAGTGATATTCCGATTGGGTCGATTACGAAAAGGCGGAGCGAGAGGTCCTGGTCTATTCTTCGTGTTACCCTGTGTTGACACTTACAGGAAAGTCGATCTAAGAACAGTGTCTTTCGACGTTCCCCCACAAGAGGTAATCTTTTTTCCGGTGTCTATAGGATCCTTGATCCTAGACTCTCTTCTTCCGTAACAAAGCTAAAAACACTTACAGTTACCCTGGGGCTTCTTTAGGCAAATGTCACGCAAAAAACGGAAGGCCGTTTAAGGAGATTTTGCGCCCACTCGGTTTAATGAATCAGTAGGGTTACAGTTAGTTATCACGTCCGGAACCTAGAGGGATATATAGATATTATGGATTTTCATTTGGCGCAGTGTTAGCAAACTTCTTTCTCGTTCTACACGTTCATACATCTGGACGTGCGTTACGACCTAAATCACAAGTGAACACAGAATGTGATCAGAAAAACAACTAGCATGTGCTTGATGAAGTCATGGTTATTCGTAAGAAACAAGATACGCGAGCGGGTATACAGCATTGGTATTGAACAGTTAACCCAGATGTTACTAACACCGCGCCCGAGCGCGATGGGCCGCGATTAATTGATGCGGCCGTAAAGCATCAATCAAAGTTTTACAATGCACAAACAATCATAATTGTTTACCAATCGTCTGGATCCGAACTAACCTTACATTACATCTATTAATACTTGATCCTGTATGAAGAGAACCAAATTAATATGATGCAAAAATCTCTTTGAGAGCTTTTTAATGCTTAATATAATTTTACTTTCCGTTTTCGAAGAAAACCGTTAGTAGGAGTGTCAAGCATTATTTGTAGAACATATTTAGTACGTGTCATAGCCAGTATTCAGTAAATCAATGCGCTAAATCCTGAAAAAATGTTCCCCATTAAAACTCAACACATTTGCGATTTTGTTTGTATTTGTGGTCATTCTCAGTACTATTAATAACACCTCGATCTGTTTAAATTGAAAATATTCCGAATCTTTACTTGATACGCGTCATTATTCGTACGTCAAACGGTGCATCGAAACGTACTGAAGTGGACTCAGTTCGTTGGCTCCACTTACCAACCAAATATGCATCAGAATATCTCAATCATTGTTTGATTTACAATGCTTGTGCATTGTATGATGGTACAATTGTGCCAGAATCATAAATTAAGATCTATAATATCCTCCTGTCTCCTCTCTTCCTAAGCGTTGTATTATCTACTTTTTCTTCCTACATTGTGTTGGTCTGTACCCATGTATTATCTTGTAAATCTTTTCTAGGTTTAGGAATGAACGTTATTACGCATTTACATATTTTTTTAATCGATATGTCTGTAAATAAATGGTTAATATCATAATTTAGTTGTGATATGTTTATTTAAACTAGTCAGATGTTCAGTATTCGTGAACGGATATCTCACAGTGGCGACCTCATTTGTCAGCCGGATTGATGGCTACCGACATTAAATCCGACAGCAATTCGGGATTTAATTGCCTTCCAGTAAAAAAAAAAACATCTGTCCAGCAATTTTTTAAAGCAAAAATTGTAGATTTTTATTTCTAACGATGTTTATAAATAAGAATTTTGATGTTTTTATTTTACTCTTACGGCAATACGGCAGTGACTACATCTTGGCCTTTTTAAAGATGTAAAGGATTTCTGTTTGTGAATAGGTGTTTCGACAATGGAAAGATGATCACGCTAAGATGCTTTTGTTTTCTTTTTTAAAGGTTCTCACGAGGGACTCCGTGACAGTAGCTGTTGACGCTGTAGTCTATTATAGGATCAAAGAACCGTTAAATGCAGTTGTGCGCGTTGCAGATTATAGGTGAACTGAACAATTTTTTTCTATTTAAGAAATGTCTGTAATCTAAATATAAATCATCTGTAATCTAAATATCACACTGCAGCACTACAGCAAGTTGTTTGGAAAATGGAAAACTTATATCCAGGCATTATTATCTTGCAGCGCGTCAACCCGTCTACTGGCAGCGACAACGCTCCGGAACGTGCTAGGCATGCGCGATCTGGCACAGCTTCTGTCAGACCGCGAGGCCATCAGCCACATGATGCAGGCCAACCTAGACGAAGCCACGGATCCGTGGGGCGTTGAAGTTGAAAGAGTTGAAATGTTAGTCATTTTACACTTAATGTGGTATACTAGGCTAATGGGAAATCGTGATAAAGCAAATAGTTGGGTATATCAGATTATAATTGTCCTCATCTAAGGGGCTCAATTAGGATAGGTCCTAAGTTAGGTGGACGGCCGTAATCAATATGGCGCAATAAAAATTGTTTGACTTCAAACACATCTTTGTATAACTTCGTAGATACAGATCGATTCACGATGTTTTTCTTTATCGTTACGATGACTATAACATAATTATATTTTTAGAAAAGATGTAAGATTGCCGGTACAACTGCAGCGAGCAATGGCGGCTGAAGCAGAAGCGGATAGAGAGGCAAGAGCAAAGATTATAGCTGCTGAAGGGGAAATAAAAGCTTCCAAAGCACTTAAAGAAGCTTCACTTGTTATGATCGATAATCCTATGGCCTTGCAAGTTAGTAACCTAGGCTTTGTTAAATAATTATAGTATGATGACGATATCGTAGTGCTATATACGAGGACATTTTAAATGAACTAAATTGTGAGATCGAAAGTTTGACTTTCAATTGCTGTAGGCGCTTGTGTGTACAGTACACCTAACGCACTTGAATTATGTTTATTTTTTCAGTTGCGGTATTTGCAGTCATTGAATACAATATCAGCAGAAAAGAATTCCACAATCATATTCCCATTCCCTATGGATTTCTTGAGGACATTTTTAGGAGGTGCAGGACCAAGCATGTCACCGTCATTGCCAATCTAAATGTTATCGCTAAAAAGTTATGTGTAAAGATATTGTAAATGTGTTCATAATTTAAGTAAATTATATTGAAAGATTAAATTATACACCTATTTTATTTTAATGACGTCTATTATAGTTTTGACTTATTTAAAATCTCTTTTCATTTTATAAGCACTAGTAGAAGAAGTCGGTTAAAAATAGATAAACAATTTCTTTAAAGAGAAAAAAATTGAAACGTGCTACTTGGTTTTAAACTTATTTATTTCAAAGACTTAAAAATAATTCATAAATAATCAACATTACAAAACTAAAACACCTACAAACTAAATATAAAATAATTAAGACTAGTATTCTCTGGAATCATCTTCCTCTTGATTTCTGCGACCGTAATGAACAGGTTGTTCTACTTGCTGTTGTTGAGCTTGAGCTACAGGTTGCTTGTGCACTGTTGCCTGTCAGAGAAACAGGAAAACCACTTAAGTACTAATGAAATCAACAAGGGAATGTAGAGTTCTCATTTAAGTTTGACAATGATATACCCAGGATCAAAATACAGTAGGAGCAATTTAATAATGAATATATTACGATTGAAATATCAATCGTGGCAGAAGCAGCAACAGGTAACTTTTTAACCAAATGGATAAAGAATCTCGTCTATAATGTAATTCAATTATACAGTGTTGAAAGAATTTCTGAGTTGTCTGTCTTTCTATTTCTTAGTTTATTACTCAGACAGATATTAGTCACTCTTCAATATTTACTAATAATTATAAAATGACAATATTTCATTGGCCTACATTTCTCGGCGACTGAAATCACTTTTTGCACTACACTTTTTTGTACTGAAAACACAACGGTAAGCAATGTTACCGTTTATTGTGTTCATCACATCAACGATTTGTTTAGAAACAACCGATAGGTCACTGCCTCGATTGACAAATAATGAACATAGCTGGGTTATGAAATAGAATTTACCTGGAATCCGTTTTTGGGATCAGCGGTGTAGCGGACGATACGCAGAGAGCCGTCAGGTTCTACTAAGGAATACTCTCCATTGACAACATCTCCTTGACGCTGTTCTTTGTGGTTCTGTTGATTGCCGGTATGAGGATCGTCTACGCCGTACGCATAATGATAATCGGGTTTCGCCTAAACACAGTATAAACAGATGTAACGAGATGATAAATATGACGTAGATTAGTATTATATATCGATAAGTAACAATAAACATTTAAGTAATTACTTCATTCATTTTTGAATTTGGTATCATAACGGTTAAAATGTTATTAAGTAGGTAAATAAAGCTTACGTCTTATAAATGAAAATCGTAACTTAAAATGTAATACAAATATTAAACAAAATAACGTAACATTGCAATCACAAACAACACGTTCACTAGTTATCTAAAGGAAGTAAGATGCTACCAAAAGTAATAACAAAAAATCTCTTACCACATAGTCGACAGTTTTCAAGCGAGCGTACTTTGCAGTTTCAGGATCAATTCTACCGGCGTTATGATCATAACCGTAACTCGCGTGTTGTTGGGCCGCAACATTTTTGGCAGCTGGCACTTCGACTTCCACAATTTGCCCACTGACAGGACCACTAAATCGGTTATATGAGTAACCTCCGGGAGCTTGATTTGATGTCGCACTTGATACAAGAGCTACAACCGCGAATACCTAAAATGAGATCGCAATATTTAGGCTCACCTTATTAGTTTCACTTATTTTAAAATTTTATCCAGTGTTCAGGTCATTGTTTACTTGACCAACTAAAAGTATGTCATTATGGCTGTTAGAAATTGTGTCGACTGATCGGAAAAAAACGTTATCTTACAAACGGCGGATGCTAAAAAGTGTGACGACCTTCACGGTCAGCTGATACCAACGAAAGTTACTCAATAACAATGGCAATGAAAATTTGATGTCAATCATTATTTCACAATCGATATTTTCAAGCCCATTCATGAAATTTTAGGGAATACTTGACACAGTCGTTAAGCGATCACTGAAGCTATATTTTAGTGCAGATTTAGTTTGAGTTATCTACAACTAAGCGTCTCTTTAAGGAACCATTAAATGACTATGAGTACGAGAGTCTTCGATAATCTTCACTTTAATAATAAACTCTCACATGTTATCAATTGGCCAAAAATGTGCTTATTATTTCTATTCTTTAGCGACCCCGTTACAGTTAAAATAACTTAATATAATCACTTATTCCTTCTCTTATTTTAGTTTAAATAATTACGCGTAAAAATCACATGAAATAATTTAATTTTTCGCACAAAAATCGTAAGAAAACATATTTCACTGGCTGGTACCCTAAACAGGTTTGTTAAAGTACCTTAAAATAAACAGCCATCGCGTTGATTATTATTTTTTGGATATTGTGTTGTCACGCGCTTCCCTAGAGGACTGTTGCCGGAGCCGAGGGTATTGTGGTTTTATAGC
This sequence comes from Papilio dardanus tibullus, assembly GCA_013186455.1. Taxonomy (NCBI): domain Eukaryota; kingdom Metazoa; phylum Arthropoda; class Insecta; order Lepidoptera; family Papilionidae; genus Papilio; species Papilio dardanus. The sequence continues at coordinate 1,287,654 of QDHC01001161.1, forward strand.
GACCGTTATTCAAGAAAGTATGGGTGCAATTGCAAACTTATTCAGTTCGGTTGCGTACAAACTATGAAACAATAATTTTCAATATTTGGCACTACTTCAGTGAACACGATAAAATTAACTGACAAGGGCCTAAATTTTACATTTTCACCATAACATAATTATTTGTCCCTGGTTCTAATAACTAGACAAGGAATACTTACAATTTATATTAATAATCGGCAATATCTTTTGATCTTTAATTATCATTAAGTTTGAATCACAATATAATATTGCACTATACTAGTAAAATAATGAAAATAAAAATAATTAATAAAATAATGATGTGATTTAACATTATAATGCGTGATAGGTACATGGCTAACGGATAAGATGATAATATAAGAAGGAAAGAATGAAGAGTTTTAAATGTGGAGGAATACGTACTTGTACTCATAATAAGTAGGTACAATAAGTAGACGTACGACTGTGGATGAGTTTAAGATTGATTTATTATAAAGAAGATTTATTTGTGCACCAAATGGAAACCCGCAATTACTAGATTGCGGTACCAAGAGTACGAGCTTTGAGCTGGTGTTGACTGGCACGGTACTACAAATAAAGTTTATATCTTCTAAAAATAATATTTTAAAGGATTAAACTCTTAATGTAGGTATGAATAGGAATATTAGGTTTCATTAATTAATGGAAAATGATCTGATTTAACTTCATTATCGTTAGCGCTGTGAAAAATACAAAGACCTTCGATTTCCCCTTGAAAGTTTCTATTAACTGTTTATTACAAGTATCTTAAAAATTATAAATACAAAGTTATTAGGTGAATAACCAGTAACAATCTGAACATTATGAAAGAATTGAATAGAAAAGGTAATTACATGCATAAATAAGTATTGATTGAATAAAAATTGCGGAATTTATCGCGCTTATTTTAATTTCCACAATTTCAATACTTTGCACCACTCACGAAGAGAGATACGGACTAAGAGCTATCACGGTTATGTTGCATTTTTCTTAACAATTAAACTAAGTATCTCTTCCCTTGAGAATCGTTTTATTTTCACTCGTTATTAAAGGATGCGTGCGATTTCTGGATGGGGAAGATACCCTATAGATCCAGTATAAAGTATTCAGGAAAAGCTGAGAAATATGGAGAGAGTCGGACCGAAGGGAGAATCTCCTCTCCTTCTATTATTGTAAATGTATTGCAACATAAATACAATCCCATGTTCAAGCCAGGCTATAGATTTATATTCATTTCTTTTAAAAAAAAATTACTAAGAATACCGTAAAATAATCTTTATACTGGTCACACTTATTGACAAAAATATGTTAAGGCTAAAAAGACATGTATCAAGGACTGTATCATAATACTAAAAAAAAACTATCTGTCAAAACAAAACATAAACTTCAAATCAAAACTCAAACAATTTCTATCAACTGTGTATTTGATTCAAAATAACATTAACAACAACAAGATTATGTTTCTGTGCAGTTTAACCTTTTCGGACATAATACAACAACTTTAATATGAGCCCAAAAAGAAAGAAGTCAAAAATGAGTGGAAGTGTAGAAGGAAAACTTAAACGTTCAACCGAAAAGGACGTAGAAGATCAGAATAGGCCTTCTAATTCAGAAAACTGTTTCACGGAAGATGAATTAAGGGCATTGAAAAGAAAAAACTTTGTTAAAGCTTGTGAACAAGTATCGTATAAGGAATATTACAATTATGCTAAAAGATTTAAATTGGTTTACCTACCACAATGTATTAATGGAAATAATTGCATTCACCAAAATAATAAAAATTCTGTAAGTCCCAGAATATCTGTATTTTTTAAATGAGTCCTAAAAAAGTCCTAAAAAAAGTGTACCCTTTGCGACAGTCCGACGATTTTATTTAATATATTTAATATGAATATTTCAAATTTTCAGCCCAGCATAAATCAGATACCATCATATGCAGAGGAATCATTTCAAATAGAAATCAAATCTGGCACCTGGTCTGAAGCATTAGAAGTATGCTTTATATGTTTAAGACCTAATCAATATTTGTCAGCAAATATTATGAAAAATATTGTGGAAATAATGCTGGTAATTCTTTACATTTTAAAATGTTAGACATGTCTAAAGTTGCCTTTGTCTAGTTACAATCTTCTATTTTTTTTTTATTTATTTCAGAATGCTCATGATGATCCTGACGAAGATGACACAGTAGAATTTTTGATAGAAAAATGTCAACAAGTACTTTCACAACAATTTAGTTTTCACCCACCATGTTTAATAAAGACATTAAGAAAAAGTTATAATAATTTCCTTACATCCTCTTTGGATAGAAAAGAGAATACATTTACGAATAGAGATAAATTTGAATATAATAAGGGTATTGTTAAATACTGCATGAATAGGTTGGAATATGAACTAAGTATAGACAGTAATGATGAACCTTTGGTTAATGAATATGAAATAACTCCTGAAGAAATGAAAGATAGTGTAAAAGGTTTACATTGGCAGAAACAAAAACTTGAATTGTATGAAACATTGAAAAGGGAAGATAGGATAAATAGACTCATGGCTGTATTTGAAAGTATTATTGAATTGTTACAATTCGATTTAGTGATATGGCATTCACGGTGAGAATCACTACATAGTATAAAACAAAGTCTCTTTCTCTAACCCCTTTGTATGCTTAAATCCTTAGACCTATTCAATGGATTTTGAAGCGTTTTTTTATAGATTGATTGAAGAGAAAGGTTTATATGTATAACTAGTGACCACCCCAGAGTATTTAGTATCAGCAGTGCACCCATGCGAAGGCAGAGCGTTGCTAGTTCAATATAAAATACATTGTAATAATTTATACAGAGATTATAATATTTCATGTTTACTCAATAAATAAGTGACAAGTTCTACATAGTGTTTCCTAAATACTTTGTATGTAAATGTCTCATATGCAATACTAGCGGTCGGTCGCGATTTCGTCCGCGTGAAACCTTTACAAAATAAGTTTGAAAAAGTAATAGAAACTTGCAAAATTTCAAGTTCCTAGGACTCCATACAAACTTTGGACCCCCATTTTGTTGTCTCACCTACGTTGTAACAGTAACCTCTATACAAATTTTCAAGTCTCTAAAACAGTCATTTTGGCTGTGCATTGATTTTAATATTTCCGTCTACTATTTTTATATAAAGATCCAGTCTGAAACTTATTTTTTTTATCAATTCTAGGTACAGTAATAATACAGGATGTCACATAATGAGATCACACAGGCCACTAATGGCTTTCGTATTATGGTCTGATAATATTTTATTTACTGGAGCTGTTAATAATAATTGCAGGCAATTCCTTAGAATATTCTCTCATATGATACATCTTTCATATCCAGAAGAACATATAAGAATAATGACTGTAAGTAAAGTAATTTTTTAAATCATAATTTAGTATTCTTATTTTAAAATACTAAGCTGTTTTTTTTTTCTAGATGTGGCTGAATACTATTATACAAACTTTTTATGTTTGCGAAAATAATTCAAACAGTGATTACCCTAATACTGGAAAATATTGCAATGCATTTGCCAAGGAATTTTATAAGATTATTTCAGGTAAATTCTATTCTGTTTTAGAGATTTTTTAGTGATTTACAGCTCATTACAAAGCTAAAATATACTATGGACTATCTGTCCTTTATGGATTTTCTAGGCAATAAAACCGTCATAGTTTTTGCTATACTTTTTTACTAGGCGTGAGCAAAGAAAACATCTTACTCAAATACTACCTAGGTCTTTGTAACATGGTTACTTATATTTCAGGTCTTCCTCATGATACAGTACTCAAAATACTGCAACGAGTACAACCAACATACATGCAAAATATTCTTGGGACTTTATATTTACAGTCAATAATACCCACATCAAACGACAACGTAATACAAATCCTGATTGAATTTTTAGAAAATTCCCAATGGGAAAAATATCCAACAAGCAACATTGATTTGGAAATATTTTTTGATACTAAGTTAAGAATAAGTAAATTTAAAAGCATGTCACATTGTTTATCAAAAATATTACACAAAATACGTAAACAAAGTCTTCATGTCCCAAATTATTTTAATCCGTACCCTAAATTTGATCCTAATTTTTTAAAAGACCCGCACATAGACCAAGGTTATATTATTTTTGCGTTGTATATTACACTAAATGCATATTTAGATGCATATAGTGTCCAACATGTACAAAATGTATTAGATTCTCTCAATGATAGTTTAATCCAAGGTACCCATATGATTAAAAATGAACCTTCGGAATTTTGTACATACAATGTAACAGTGCCTTTTATAAAACAATACCGTTCAATTTACACATTAATGAAACAGCTTATTATAATATTTCAAAAACGGAAAAATAATTGTACACTTCCAGACTCTTTTAAAGTATTTGAGAAAATTGATTTTCTTGCACCGTTAGTCAATTTCTTTTAACATCTAATTTTCTATAAATTTTTAATCTTATTGTGTATTATGCTGTAAATGAAAATAAACAATTTAAAAAAATTATAAAAACATGATTTTTTATTATTATCCCAATTATAAATGAAATGAAAAATGGCATTATCTCTAATAGAATATTAACTATACTAATATAAAGATGAAATATTTGTGTTTTTGTATGTATTGGATTAACTCAAAAAGTACTGAGCCATATTCAAAATCTCTTTCACCATTAAAAAGCTTTATACTTGAATAATATAGGCGTTTAATTTCGCGCAAAGTCACGCAACAGCTAGTACTTAATATTAATAGATAAGACCAATCATAAAATAATTTGCTATAGTCTATACATATTTTTATAGACGGGATCAAACCTAACAAATCTCATATAAATGTTATTATTTCATTCAACAGAAGATTTCACCTAAATCTATGGTCACCTTTCATGGAATCCATATCAATAATAAAATACCATTATCATTGAGACTATGTTTATTAACTAAAAAATACATTTAAATAACTAATACAAAGGCATATAGTGCCCTCTCGCTTTTTTACTTCTCTTTGCTTTTTCAATATCAACATTTGGATATTCAGCTTTTAATTTTTCCATGTCCATATTTGGGAAACGTTTTAACAACTGTTGTACATGATTGTAGTCTCTATTACGGGCTTTTCTTGCTTCATTGTACTGTTTTTCTCTATACAGTCTATAAAATTTCTTCACAGCAATACTGCTTATGTATCCATGTTGTAAATAAGACCTTACCCACTTGGTATTCATAAATTGGGGTATATAGTACTCTTGTTTATTGTATTTTTCAGGTAGACCAAATATATTTGTCACATCTTCTACGGGCCGCTCGCCAGTTTCACCAGTTTCTAGCTTATAATATGCAATGTTACGTTCCCTTATAACTGTCTCGATGTTATTCATTGATTCCTGAACCTTATCAATTCTTTCAGGATTAGGAAACAGTCTTGTTTGCTCTTTACATTCATGCTCCATAGTGTAAAGCATATTACGTTCTTTAAGTAGGACATACCACAGTTTATGCAAATCCACGTTTGACTTTATTCTTAATTCGTCCAATTTCCAGCCTCTACCCACTCTTATATTTGTTTCACTCCAATTTTTCTTAATATCGAAAAATTCCATTAAATCATTGTTGGATCGGGTGGTGTGAATATTTCTACTTGGAAGTGACAAAGCCGCAAATGTTACATTTCTTGAGTGGTAGTATAGGGTGGAGGCGTATCTACAAACACTTTTAATTATAGAAAAGTTCATCTTAAACGAATTTATTTTATTCAACAAACATAACACAACACAACCTAACCTCTAAAAATGAAATGTCAAACACTAAAATGTCAATCTGACACTGACATTTCTTTCAAAACGTTTCGTTTTCAGTTCCAGACTAAAAAGGCGAGATTTTTGGGAAAAACAAAATGTATATTTATAAATATAAAATAGACTATTGCAGTTTTAGTTTATTTACTGGCATTTTATAATTTTTCTTTAAAATTAATGAATAGTAAAATTCGAAAAATGCCAAAAAATATTTAATTATCTTTGGCGCAGTCATAATCAGCGGATGACGAACACAACAGATTTTGCCTGTCGAGTTTTGTTTGGGAATGTTTTTGCAGCCAAACAGTGAATAGTAGATGATAAATGTGTTATATTGTACATAATTTTAATATCAAGTATTAAAGTGATAGTGTTTGGTTAAAAAGTGTATTTAAAGTGTGATCTGTTTTATGAGACTACGGTGTAACCAAATCTGAGGAGTCATTAAAAGGTAACAGTCCTGTTTGTTGCTACTATTTTTGTTTTGAATGAAACTGTCTTGGTCCAAACTATAATTGATATTCTAGGTAACTTTCACGTCTACAATTTATACATACGACATTATTACATTTTTTTAATTTAAACAAAACTTTTTGCATATAATTTTACTATAATATAACTATCGGAGGTAAAACATAACCCTAAAGTTTTTTGTTTGGTACTCTATTTACGCATCCTACAACTTTCCGATGGCTTGAATGATGCTGGGATGTTAGGTCAATATTGTTTGTTATTGCAATAATTTTTTAATGAATTATTGTTATTTTTAATATGCTTAACTAAAATGTATTAAATACCAAAATATCTTTAATATTATGCTGTACAAAAAATGATTTAATTTATTCTTCATATATAGGCCTCATCCAAATATAGCAAGAATGGATGTCTGAATTTGAAAGATGGTGTTTTTTAAATTTTGTTTTTTAACAATTTAGTAGTTGTACTATATGGCCAAACAATGTGAGTAAGAGTATTAAAAAAAAATCGAGAGGTATGCAATAATTAAGCACTGAAAAGCAAACTTTTTTCTAAATCTGAGCTTTTGATATCTGGATGAAAAAGAACACTGTTTACTATTGCATACTATGGAACGACAAGACAGTAAACTGAATGACAGTGTCAGACTAAAAAAACAATAAACTTATTGTTGTCTACTGGATGTTGGAAACTATCATTTACTTATCTTAACAATTTCTTGTTTAGTCTTGATTCTGTTATTTTTTAACATACAAAGGAAAATGTATAATTTAAATAAAATATACCTATTTATATACGAAAAATCATATTAAATTTAGTTTTAAAATGTCCATATCTTATATTATATTGTGTGCTAAGACTGAAGCTAAATTATATTCCATCTTTTTATGTTCAATTTCATCATCATCCTGCTCTTGTCCCTGTGCAGGTTCGACACAGTATGTGCTCCATACTTCTCTACCAGCCTTCATATCTCAATCCACCCCTTACTCTAGCATATCATCTTTCACACAATTTTATGTTCAATTTGTAACTAAATAATATAAATTTAAATACATTGCTAGCTGTTGCATTCAACTCCCTTTGCAGAACACTAGAATAAAGTTAGGAATTAGCCAGACTTTGTTTTATAGATGTACTAAATTTCACAGAGGTCCATTAAGACATTTCAGTGATACATTCAACCATCCATCCATCCATCCAGCCATCTATCCACCCATCCATCCATCCATACATCCATCCATCCATCCATCCATCTATCCATCCATCCATCCATCCATCCATCCATCCATCCATCCATCCATCCATCCATCCATCAATTGTCACTTTCGAAATTATATTAAACTCTGCATTACTGTCCAAATTATGTGTTGTTATTTAACTTTTGTGTTTACGTTAATACTAGATTACGAGATAAATTGTAACAAACAGAGACGCCTTTGTTTCATAGGTGCGCGTCTAAATCACGTGATTCACGTATTCGTCATTCGAAATCATGTTGTATGACGAAACATGTCAAATAACCGTGAAATTCCACTGCGATACACTTGTTTAAACTGACCGTTGTCTCTGTTTTTCTATAGGGAACAAGAGGGATGACAATATTTTTGTCAGTTTGTCCAATGTTGAATTGGAACCTTTTAGTGGAGAGGAAACTAGCTTCGATTTGGTGTCGACAATGGGCTATTAAAATTTTATAAACCGTACCGACTTTCGATCCTCAAATACAATGTTAAATCGAATATCGTATATAAATCTGATCATAAAATAACATTTACGATCAACGCCACCACGGAAATATAATGGCGAAACATTTGTGACGATAATTGGTTCTCTTATTTCTATTTTACTTTGTAAAGAAATTGATAAACTCTATCTCCCTTATTCGAAAAAAAAATTAAGTATTGCGATAAACGAGAACCAAAAAGTCGTCGATTATACGATACTGGAGGGCACTCGGAACTAAATAAGATAGACCATTAGACCAAATTATGTATCATAAAAAGTACAAAGAACAAGGATGTTCTGTATTTTGGAATAAAATTTATGAATGTATCAGTACCAAACGTAGAAAGTACAATAGTAATAACGCTGATTCTCGTTTCGGAATAAAGCGGTATTTCTTTTCAACAAATCTTAAGGAAGGTGTTCCAGTGATGTTAATTGACCGTTATTGTAGTTGTCTATATATTTTATTACATAAAATACGTGATAGTTTACATAAATTTAATATAAGATACGATTGGCTCTGAATATTAACACTCGAGTTATAATCACATCGGTGAGGGCGATGTATTGACACGTTGATTAAATCAGCCGAGCTTTGTTCATACAAGTACGTGCTTTGTATTGCACGCTCGTTGCACTCCCCCTTGTAGCACGACGTATCTATTGAATTTCTGGTCTTTATGTTAGTATTAAATCAACGCTAACCCCGCGCATAGCACCTCGAAATATCCTGATGAGATTTTAAGATCCCTGTCCTTTAAAAATAACTACGATGTTCAGTGCAGTTTAATGGTTTCTGAGTTCCATTATGAATCTCACACTATCACAACAAATCAAGACTTACGAACTCTCTTAGTACAGTAGTGACACTGACAATGAATACGAGATTAATAACGTTCATTTTCTCAAATACTTTCCAAACCATGCCCACGCTATTAAAAATGGCTTGATTAATTAGGTAATTATTTCACTAATTATCGAGTTTTACAACATGCTATTATATTTAACTACGAATTTTGCTCTGCCGTAGATTTACGCTTGACGAGGTTGACTCGTCAAAGTAATCAGTTGACAGTAAATTAATTAGTTACCTGACAATGTTGAGGCGACGGCTTTCACTTTTTGTTAATTATTTATCAGATAACTTCGGAGCCCACGCTTCGGTGTATTATGTTAATTATTTGTTCGCCTTAATAACATAATATGCTCGGCGAGTTGGTAACTTCTTCATGGAATTGTCAAAACTTAATTATTATGTGCTACGAGTACTTACAGATTCATAACATACTGATGTACAAGTTTTACGACGAAAGTAATATACGGTCAATTATTTCCTTGCGGACAGATAAATATTAGAGAATATAAGATTAGAAGTGTCCTTACGATCAAGACTCCTTTAATTTAACAAAATATTCCAATAATTACGACAATAATCTGCGATAGAAGATATTCAAGAAAAATATTCCGTGAATATTTGAAATGCAAATTCCACTGACGTCCAATAAGAAAGACTTAAACAGAAAACCATTAACTTGATCGTATTCTGTGAATCTTGAGTGACGTTTTTTAAAGGGTCGAAGATCAAAGCTATCGAAGCGAATAAATAAGATGTACCTATTCCTTCCGTATTTGTTAAAAGATTTCTTTCTATTTGACATATAGACTAGAGAACTTTATCAAATAAAAAAAAATATTCAATTTCTTGTAATAGCCCGGTGATACAGAACCGGGCATTGTGGCAATCGATGGGGGAGATCTATGTCCAGCAGTGCACGATGATAGACTGATATGATGATGTAATAGGGCATACGTTTTTGTTCACTGTTTTCATGTTTGCAATTGTGCAAAACACGTTATATTATGTGGAGAAGATAATGATATAGTTCTTAAAGTGGGAAGAATCTCATTTTTGCCGCGGAACAGCAACAAACATTATTGTCTCAGTTCCGGCGTGCACCGTCTGTAGTAGCTTTCCGCCTCGGCGACACCGTAACGCCGTAACGTTTCCCTGGCAATATTTCAGGGCGGAAAGAGGGTCAATTGTCTATCCCGTGAGCCTGTGATTAAGCCATCAGTGCCAAATTATCCGCGTAATGTCTCTCGCTCCAGTAACACGAGCAATTTTGTGTAGCTTTCTGGTCGCCCACGTTAAGTGTCACAATTTGCATGTTTCACGGCGCCAGGTGTTGTTGCTTATATAACTTGTACGTCGACGGTAATCCAGATAAGTTAGGACTTTTAATAAGAACGTGTCTCGTTGAACTTTATTGTTTTTTTTTGCAAGCTTATACATTTTCATGTAGGTATGAGATTCAAATAAATTTTTGATTAAGATAAATATCAAAAGCAATGTTTGTTAATTTTACCGTCCTTTAGTGCACGTGTCCAAGATGAACGTTTTAATTGTCGAGCGCGAGGTTCATTCGGGCCGCCGCGCTGGGCTGGTCGGGGAGGTCGCACGTTATCTGAGCCGGCTGTCGGGCGCACACGGCCTACAATGGACTCGTTTGTTTCCGAGCCGTGTAATATTGTTCGTAATTTAAAATATCGGCCGTGTCGGCACGAGTGGAGAGCGGCTTGTTTCGCAGCTAAATTGTGAATCCGAGGTGTATTGTTGCGTTGATTAGATCAGGAGCGCTTTGTTCCGAGCTGAATGGCTGGATCCGCTCGGCTATCGTCTGTCGTTTGCACGCGACCCGCTGCCGAGTTTGCGGTTACACCTCTCACCTTGTTTGTTAAAAAAAATATGTATTGTTGTTGAATTCGTATGAGCGTTTTATTGTTTAACTACGTCTAGCAATATATGGCATCAATTCATGACTTTTAACATCAGATCTGATGGTGTAAATTAATCCTACGGATTAGACCTCAAGTAGCGATATGATTTTCTCGAACATTGGCTGTATTTATTATCTGAGAAATAAACGTGAATGGGCTATTTGTCAAAAAAAAACAGAGTACGTAACCATTGTTGTCATTTTAGCTGTAGCGTATTTCTCGAAGGTTATACGAATTTAACAAAAAAACTCGAGAAAATAAGGGGCACCGTTGAAAGAAGTCGCACAATACGCTAATGGCTTATGTTTGCGATGACTGTCCCTCCCCGCCAATAGGCTCTATTATCATGGCCCGACTCCAGTGCGCTGAATTGACTAAATGTTTTGTGCTCTCTGAAAAGATTCGAGATGACGGGGAAATTGTTGAGAAAATTGATCACTTCCACAGGAATAACTCGGATTTATTATTTCTGAGGATCGTTTTTTGCAGAGGTCAGTAGTTACATTGTAACCACGCGCATTGTCTGCTTCTTATGTCCTTCTAATATATTGAAGATATCATTTTTAATATTTTTTCCAGAGCATCGTCTAATATTATTTTATTTTCTAAGAAAGAAATCGTTACGACGTAATAGGGTATATCGGTAGATAAATCTTTATCTTCAGTGGCTGACTATGAAGTTTACTCTCAGCTGATTTCTGATTCGCATATTTTCATGATGTAATAATGAAGAGACTTTACGGTGTCACAAGTAAAATTAAAAATTGATTTAAGACAAACAGTAATTGCCATACCACCCGGACTTAAGTTTAAAGTTTCCAAATTTGGTGAGAGACCAATAAACCAGAATGGTTCCCATGACTCGCGATGTAAAAACTATTGCGTCATAGCCTGTTCGAAGAAGCTACCACATAACTTTTTATTTTTTTAATTATACCGAATTGTAAAGTTACAAGATGCGACGCGGTAACAGGCTTGGCATATTTATATGGTGGCTTATAAAATAAACGGTGCCGCTAGTCGTGAACAATTTTATACAGAGACCTCTAAAGGCATCTCGGGCATGCAGTTACGTATAGGTACGTAAGCTTGGAATAAATTATCTCACCGCATTCCATCGTTCCGTTGCAATGGAGTAGGTAATCGATGGAAATCGAACTTTTTCTTCTTTGAATTTATTTGTTGTTATCTATACTCATGAACTCATAAGTAATAAACTTCTATCCTAGGATTAAAATTGGTTTAGTAGCTTGAATATGCTATACTATTTATTCGAGACATTGTAACTTTAAGTAAACTAAATAATGATAGCTTCTGTGGTTTTATATTTTTAATTCAGCAAACAGAGCAAAGAAATTTAGAAAATACCCTTCTTCTCGTCTCATTTAGACGGGTTTTCCATCCTTTTATTGTAGATGTCCCGAGCTAATACGGAGGTAATTTTTGTTTGGACCTCTATAATGCGTATGTGAAAGGGCTAGAATAATTTACCTTTTATTCCGTTTAATTCTATATTGACGTAGAATTTAGGGTCTAAAGATTTGCGTACATAAAGTATTACGCATTTCCATTAAATATCAGATATGAGTAACTAATACAAGGGACAAAGGAAAAAACGGGATGATCTTGTTAAATGGCGTTTTTAAAATATATTGTAAATTGTAATACAATAATAGTAATTGATTTTGTAATATGTACGACAATGTGCTGCCTGTCGGGCTTAGCAATAAAATGTTATACATTCCAATTAAATTACACGCACGAAGAGTTTCAAATATGAATTTGTATAAATATCCTCCAATAAATTCTCATTAGATAAGTATTAAATTTCAGAGACGTATATATTTTACAAAGAATAAAGAAAGGAGGGTCCTTCCAAAGTATATGTATAGATACTATTCACAATATGCTAAAAGGGCGTACAGACAAAATATTATTTCAAGATTCTTGTCTTAAGTGAAGTTAAATTAAAAACATTGAAAAGCATAAAGCTTTATAAAACTAGCACAGGCCGTGGCTGGGTTATTAATCTCCTTTGGAACCTTCTTGCTGTTTCCAGGTATTCAATATTTTACGACTATCAGGTCATGTGCTGATGTAGTACCGTACAATTTGATAGGCGTTTCCAATATTTAACTTATGATAGCAGACAGTGACAAACGAGCACATAGTATAAGCATATCCATGTAGGTATAGCATAACATGCGAATTTGGGTCAGGTGTTGACAGCGTAGGTATTCACTTCATCTAGTATATGCCTCGTTAAGAGTATTTATTTCGCTTATTTTTTAGAAATAACGTTCATATTTGATACCTTTTTAGGGAAAATGTAACCAAAATCAACAGTTGACATTTACCATAAACTGTTCGCAGTTTGCAGTCGTATTGAAAATCAGTTACAAGATCATGATGCAGACTATGGCATTTTGATGTCTAAATTAGCAAAAATAAACGTATAAAATAATAGGAACGAGTAAAAATGTATAAAACAAAGCCTTCAAATAAGTATTCCTTTCCGTGAGCATAAATTCCCTTAATTGATTTAAAAGGCTCTCAGAACGCCGAGGGCGGGCAAGCTCGTTGTTGTTTTTAAAATTTTCATAATAACCGACAAGGATCTCACTTAACAATTAGCTAACAAAATGAAAGGGCGAGTTCTACTCAAGTTTTATAAGAACACTTACTGATTTTACATTAAAGTGTTACACTGTAGATATTAAAAAATGTAATGTGTTATTTAAAATTTAATTTATGAAAGGGGATTTTGTATGCTCTCGTACATTGATTCGACGTTTAAGTGATTGTAAAGTGGAATAAGCGAACACATGGTGTGGAGAGCTGTTCAGAGATTATTGCTCGCCGGTGAATTTATGTAAGCGAAGCTTGGGCTTTTTTACCTCCCCATCTAACACCAAGCGTTCTTTATTAAAAATGAATTTATGCTTTAATTTTGTGCGTGTTTTGATATTTAATGATGTTACAGACGTACGTTGTATGGGGAGTTTATCCGTGGCTTTTTACACTTAGTTATTTGGACAATATGTTCGTAATTTTTAATTTAAAAAGTTGGTCAATACGAACTCAGTATTGTTATAAAATAAATGTAAATGATCAGAGCGTAAGTTATTCTAAGTAAATAATTTTATAGTTTATGCTCTACGTTGCGAAATATAATATTTTTATCAAAGAAAAGATTTACTTTGTGGGTGTACAACATTTTGCAATTTGAACTGTGCGAAATCTTTGCTATTGTTCCCCACTTTGTTGCTTGACTTTGATTCTATAATTTAATCGAGAAACGCTTTTAACAAAGTTTAAATAGCGTCTTAACAAGTTATATTTATTAAGTGACTTTAAATGAATTATTTTTAATGAAACCATATTTAACTCGCCTTCCACAATGTGTATCTAAAGATACGAATATCTTTTCTGTTTCATTGATAACGTAATAATGTTCACAAGTTTTGTGTAGTCAATAACTGTTAGAAACCAGTAAAACACAGGTTCTAAGTAACTTGACCTCCTTTCTTCATTTACGTTCTAAGCGCAAGTTCTCGTATATCGCTAATCGCAAATATTTGTACATTTGATTTATCGCGATTCATTGCGAGTGGGCAGCGTGCTGGTCCGTTTGTCGATCAATCAAGGGTCGGACGAAGGCTCGACAGGCCATTAGGCACTGCTGCTGGCTCAGGTGGCGTTGTCGTCGTCACTGTGCGACTCCACTACATCTCTGTCTTAGTGACAAGAATAACTCTTAACTATAGTGTTTTATGTTAACTAATCTTGATAAAGTCATCTAAAAGAAACCGTGGAGTGGAAAAAATATACGAGTACTTAGTTTCGATATTTGGTTCCATTGGTTATACAACGTGAACAATAAGAAATAATTAATAAGAATATTGATATTAGATAATGTAGCCATATTTCAAGGTTCTCAAATAAATTAAAATAATTTCTAATTGTAGCATTTTCGTTTCATTTATGTCTTGAAGAAGGTTTATTGTACGCATATTTAATGATGGTTTGTATAAATAATATTATTAATAAACAACGAAAGCGGGTCATGTTACACACGCAGACAAACTGCGACTGACACCCAGTCTGTCGTCACTCGTCGCGGATTTACTTCAGATTATCCATATACCCTTAGCTTGAGCCAGTCTAAGCCGACTGTTTTAACACACGCACCATTTGCGTGTACTTTTATTTCTATATACGTAAAATATATGTGAGAAAATGAAAGGAATACATGAGGCAGTACTAATACATGTATGTAAGCATGTTAACATTGAATAGGTACATTACCTAGACATGTATTTCCTTTCTAATGTAGCAAGAATACTGAATGCAGTACATGGTACATTTGATAACGGATTCGATATTGAACTCGGAAAGCTTTAATTATTCAGCGCCTGCACTAAGGCGACAGGACACGTCGAACGTATGACGTTGTTCTGTCTGCTCTATGCTTGCTCTATATATAAACTAGATTTTGTATTATTTTATGCGAATCTGTGATTTATAAATATGGGAATAGTGTTCGTTTTTGCGTCGCCTTTAAAAATGGGAAAGAGATTTTAGATTTATTCTGTTCTGGTATTAATATTGAAATTCGAAATAATAATCTAAGTTTAAATTACGGTTTTGTTGTTTTAATACAAAGGCTAGCTTTGAAATCCATTTAAATATTTGGTATTCCAACAGCTGTGTTATATATTTTATACTTAACACCATCTAACATGTCTGGGAATATAAAATACAGCCGCAAATCAGCGACATGCGCCGAAATACATTCTACAAAGGAGCGTCTGGGACAAACCATATATTGGTAAAACCTTTTTCTGTGTCTGGAATTTTAAAGTATTTTATACATGAAACATTTTAAAACAACGTTTTACCAGAATTTCCCTTTACAAACGAATACCCTTATTATTATTATAAGTAAACTAGGCGTCGCCCTCAATATCGTTCACGGGAAGTTAAAATAGAGAAATTATAGCTTTTGCTATATTGTAAATGGTGATCATTTAAATTTTAGACAGATTCAGCTGAAGTTACTTCTTAATAAATATCGATCCATCTATTCATATAAACTTTCTCATTTGTAATATTAGTCGTAGATTTGTCACAGTGGGTCATAGTTGAAATGTGAACAAGTGCATACATTATAATGTTTGGAGGTTAGAACCGGATCGGATGTCGCGGCCTGGGGCAGTACATTAGCGGGTCGGGAGCGACACGCAGCGACCCGCCATTAATTACCCCGCCGTTTCAAGCTAATGCACTGGACACTGTTGTCGCGTTCTGTTCTGCGGACTGCACAACGAACAACACTATTTATTATCTGGTTGCCGCTTAACCTAAATAACTGCACTGAGTGCAATAAAGTTAGAGCATATATTTTTATTATACGAACTTATGACATCGTCACCAGCTCACTTGAAGTCCCCACCGAGGGGCTCGGATCCTTCCCTATGGGGTGACTAGGCCATAACATTGAAGAATAATATCTAGCTGGAAGAACGAAAAACTATGCTAAACACCAATTTGTTTTGCTGGTAATCAACGTTGGATCAAGCCAAGGTAGATCCATGACCATCAGAAGGTTTAGGTCTCCTGTTTTAATTTTGGGGCTCTGATTTGTTCTTTTATTTGAAGTAATGCATAATAACCCTGTAACATGGATGCGGGATGTACTTTAACTATGTTCTCGTGTGATCTGAAAGGGATCAAAGCTCTATTTGTCTGTTTTTAAATGTTTAAGTGTTACACTCCAGCGTTTTTCAACGAGAATGACAGGAATTACAATGTTGTAATACCATTGGGGTAATCCATCTTAAGAGTGATTTGGTTTTAAGGCCAGTCTTCTTTATTCTTCGAATTCTCGTTTTAGAATATTCGAATAATATTGCATTGAACTAAATATTTACGATTTGTTTATGTAATACGAACATTTTGTAATAATAATACCGTTTCCATCTATAAATATCCCATGATAACTATGCCATGTGCCGAGTCTCACATTGTGTTATAATTAAGTAATTACTAGACGGCAATTTGAATCGATTTCATGTCAGTAATTCCAGCTTTATTATAAGCTTTTGTTTGTATATGTTGACATTATATATTTTTTTACACAAATGTAGTATTATGGTTTGCTCATAGCGGTATAACAAAAACAGTATTTTTGATATAGTAATTAATTGCTATTGTAAATTCTTGTACAAATTATTTGTAAACTGTAAAACGATTTAGAGATAGTTGCAGTGTCCAATTTATATTCTTTCTTGAGCGATGGCATTTAATTATTGGAAAGTTCTTCAAGTTTGTGCAAATTACTTTTATCTCGTTAAAACGTTTTAACTTTCTTTGATTAAATTTAGTTTAATAGTAACGTCATTCTCTCACCATATCTATGGTATCAGAAGTATGAACGTTGGTATTTTGTACGTGAAATCATGGCAACCGTTTGTGTAAATAGCTTATAACATTTGTCATTTACCATGAAACGGTTATATTCGCTTTAATTGCTGCTCGTGGAATTACAAGTATACTCTCAGTGAAATTATTTTTTACGACTCCGCAGTCTGGCCGTTGTAATGTTTTGTAGATTTGCGACCATAGATTATTTACTTTTGTCGTAAGCAGGCGGTTAATATGATGTTAGTCTTGTATTGTTTATCTGTTGGTCTCGTGTGCAAACGAATCCACTAACAGGCTCCCACAAAACCCGCATACTCGTTCCGCTCTCACCGTGCCCTCAGCCCTTTGTCGGAGCAAAGTGCGATTACTGATTATCCGTCGGCGACCTTTGATTTGCATGCTTAATAAGAAATACTGTTTTAGTATAATCAAGATCTGTCTTACTTACGTAGTTAAACATTGAATGTAGTATTCACTACCGTTTCGCAGCCAATTTATAGCATTAGAAAAGTTTTTTTTTTATATTTACAGTTATTTCCAGAGTTCGATCCCTTACAGAATTGACGACGTAGCAAGTTTTATTTGGGTTGCAAGTCGACAAAATAAATTGTTACTGGTTTACTTTATTGTTTTAGTAGGCGTGTTGATACGACTTGAGAACCGCCCCCGCGTTGGTGTTTTATAAACCTATATTTATACCGTATTTTTTAATCAATAAATATTTCGTCCCATTTTTATTTACTGTATCATGCCTTTAGCGAAATAGGCTCGATTTATTTATTAATAAGAAATCATTTCTTTATAGTCTATGCCATTATCTTGGATACCATTAGTGTCGTGTTATTTAATAGCCTGAGGTAAAATAAGAGGATGTTTTAATTAGAGACGACGACGTTACTAAAGCCCCGTTCTCAGTCGAATTTCCGAGACATTTCATAATTTCGTTAGGGCTTACGCCAGAGTTGTAAGATCGCTGATATTAAGAAAATCCCTTACTGAAGACCTCCGAATTAAACGAAGAGCGGTGGTTTAAATCAGTTTAAAGAAACTGTAATTTCAAGATTATGATTTTTTATTGAATAGGTCTCCGCTTTCATTAATTTATATGACATACAACAAAAGAAATAAAGTAAAATATCTGGCACTGTATTGATTGGTTCCATTTACGAAGTATAGAGATTTTTAAACCTAAACGCGTCAAATTAATTTCAATGCGTAAATATAGGAACATATTTTATCGTTTTTGTTATGCTCGGTTTTGGATAAGTAAAGTTGTTGTATGAAATGTTATAGCAGGTGCAATATGTACATTAATAGATTATTCAAAGAGATTTAGTAAAATGGGTCACAGCTGTAGAGAAAATACTTCCTGAGTGCACGAATTAAACTGCGATGTAACGAACGTCTTTTTGTAAGAAACAAAAACCAATTTATAAAGTACTTATGAATTTAATTCATCCGTTATTCAAATACAACCCTAGCATGAATTAATGTTGAAAACTTAAAAGTAATAACGAATTTCCTCATGTGAATACAAACTGAATAGTTTTAAAATTAATTATAAAGTTTTTCGTAACGTTTGCTTAAGCACGTGTACGCGATTCGATTCAAAACGCAGTAAAGTTTAAGTAAACAGCTGGTATATTTACGAGTAGTTCGTGTCACATCAGACTTTACTGACTTAAACATTTCTGTTGGTAAATTAGTTTTTTAAAGTTTATTCATCAGATGTGGCGGTAGAGTTTAATGTTTAATTAAGATCCAATGTTGTTGTTTTATTCATGTTTTTTAGGTTGGTACTATGATGTTAGCACAAAAAGTTTAGGAAAATAATAAAACTGAACTTTGATTGTTTCAGATGTCATTAAGAAGTTATCACAAATAAACGCACCGGTTTAAATAAACAGGTAACTTTGAAACTTCTAAATAATAATATTTTTGTGAATAGTTTTTCGTGAATATCCAACTCAAATCGTTGGAAAGGGTTGACATTGGATTTTGAGCATAACGTTACCCAAATGAGTTTACAAGACGTAAAGGTTGTTAATTTGTTAGAAACGAACCTTTTCAAATACATTACAATTCTTGTATATGAAAAGTATATTGAGGTGTATCATTAGATGTATATCACATTTTATCGCAGATATTTGGACATTTGATTTATTACAAGCGGCGATGTTTTGCGACGGGGCCACTGCACACGTCACCTGTCGATCAATCACCCTGCTCACCCCGCACACCTCGCTCACCTCGCACACCTCGCACACCTCGCACACCTCGCACACCCCGCACCAGCAGACAGGCCATTAGGCGCTTCTCCTCACTGTATCTACGGATGGACTGTTGCCTGGTTGCATCTTGTTCTGTTTGTACTCGTACATAACTAACTGTTTTTGTCACTTCCCCAACATTTGAGATAATAGTCTCCATGATACTTATAGCAATTTTGTGTATAATTTTCGGTGTATTTAATGTCAATTCAGAAATGATTATTAGCTTAGGAAACAGTTCCACCGAGTGCTCTCAAGTTTCAGATAGACAACTATTGATTTTGTGTTAGTTTATCGGGAACTACTTCAATCGCGATTACCTGTGTAGATAGCTTAATATCTAAAGTGCTTTCACTGAGTTACTTTCAATCATTGATTTCGATATCTTAACTAAAATCTTTTTTGTTAATCGGATTAACATATTAGCTGAGCTAAACTCTTAATGCCATTTAATTAGGCGGATTGTTTTCGTTTCACTTAATGTTAAGACAGAATACGGAGTCTTTTGTTTCAATATTGGTTGATTTGTTCTTACATCGCTTTCTAGTTATTGTAGTCTGAAGTAACAAAGGTCTAGACTAGTACGTTCAACTCATAGTGAGCCTGCAATAACAGAGTGCACTAATTCAGTGGCGTGTTTGATCGACGTACAGCCGACAATAGTGTGGGCACGCAGTATTCTGCATACGGTCATTGTTAGAGTCACGCGAACCACAATGGACTGTACACGTTCTGGGAATACCTACAATTAGCAATATACGAAATTTCGCATCTAGTTATGCGCACAAATATAACTGTAACATGTTTTTTTTTAAATAGCCTGTTATTTTCTTCAACTTACGAGTAACGTAAAATCTGCGATATTACATATAAAAATATGATTTGTCCCCGTTGCCTACAAACAGTTGTAACAGTTTAAACTTCATAGCGCGACTTCCTCTCTCTTTGTTCAAACGAACTGCATCCGACCTCGTTTTGTTGTCACTGGCTTTTCTTTTTATCCTATTTTATTATTTTTATTTAATCGAAATGTTTGTAATAAAATCTATGCTATATACTCTGTAATAACATAATACTTTAATAGTGTTGGGTTTCACAGCGCATTGCGTGATGACAAATTAGAAAGTAAAGCTGTAATTTAATCTCAGACTATGTGAAAGCTTAATCCCTACTTAATACAGCATATAGTAAAGGCTTCTATTTGCGAGCACATTTTCAAAGGATGCCGGGTTTTAGGTCATGGATGATTACGTGGTATTATAGAGTTTAAGAATAGCTCCTTATAATACTTTACACCTTTAGTTACTAGGTTCCAACATTATTAAAATAATATTCACATAGTCATAACTTTTGACGTTAAAATCTTTCCAGTATTTCGTAATAATGTAAACGTATAACGTTCTCTCAAATAAACAGTTTTCGTCACTGCACTTTGTTATTATAATACTGGCTTATTGCTAAATAAGTATTAGTCACTAGGTGCTGGAGTTTATGCTCAAACCTAGAGAGACAAAGCTGAAAAACACTGCAGTTTAAAACGGTAGAAAGATTACTTTTAAATAGAAAGAAAATGATGCAGAGAAATTATTAGATCGTCGCTAAAAATCTTTAAACTAACTAAACAGCTATTGTTTTTTATAAATAAAAAAAAAAACGAAGCAACACCTACCCATAGACATCTGCAATTGCAGATGCGATGCCTACTCTTTATCTACGGAAGAGGAGACGCACAGCAAGAGGATAATACCTCTTCCTCTACGTCTCCTTTTCCCCTTCCCATCATTTTCTTATATAAGGTAAACACGGGATAGCTTCCATTTGACGACTGTCTTCTGTGTGGTCGTGGTATTTCAGCGGGCGAGCCGGTCACTTCGCGCGATGATGGGGGGCTCGGGCCCTATCACTGTCAAACTTCACTTACTTACAACACTATTATAAGATTAAAGCAGTGACCGAAGCAGCAGTAATACAGGTAGACAGTAAACAAAACAATATAATGGACTTGTTTCCTAGGTGCGTCTAACCTCGACTTTTTGTCTTAGAATAGAAGTTCAATATTGTAATGGGAAATAACATTAATGTTCGTTGTATCGTTATAGGCACGTAAAACTGATTTACTAAAGTATGCACTAGTAATATCGTAAAAGGTTGAAAGTGTATTTCATGGGTACCTCATAACATTTCTTTATTTTGATTTTAGATAATAACTTGGTAGGAATTAAGTTAATATACGGCATTATTCCTAATTAAAGAAAAGTGAAATAGAGAAAGAAGGCATATGATTTTTAAACTCTTGTATTATGTTATTTTCTCATAATTTTATTAAATCTCTTTCACTTTTGTATGGATCTTAAAAACTGAATAGTCGTCTTTAGAACAAGAACTGTGCAAACAGTATTAAAGGTACAGTCATTAGAAGGATGTTCTTTAGATAGATGTTCACCTTTCACATGTAGACCATTAGTGCAGAGATAGGATCTGTATTGCGGTACCGCAATACGTAGGTGCTTTTGCCTCGTTCCCATTCAGATAGCAGGGAGCATTTAATACGTTCCTTTTGTGTCGAAAGTTAATACCCGATATCTGGGTATAACGAAATGAAGGTAGATTTTTGTGGATTGAAATATATTTGGATTTTTATATTTGGTTTCAGATGCTCAATGTCACATATCCAAGTATCGTCACAAGTGATTTAGCACAGGTATGTTGTGAAGTGTGAAACTCTTTGTATTAATACTTCTTGTTGCTTAGATAATGGCTAAACTTTTACATGGTTCTGGTGGGCTACCCAAAGTACTTTTCGATCGGCGATATCGCTGATAGATTCGACAAATATGTATAAAACTGACAACAACATTCGATGAGTCATGTGCTTGTCACGTGTGAAATATCGAACATCATTGAAGGTCCTAAAAATTTTTGACGTTCGCTATAGAATCGCTTCGTAGCGAATGCACTTTGGGTAGCTGTCCTGTATCGACAAGTATACATTGATTACAAAAAGTACCTGTAACGTCCATGTCCTAGGGGTGTATTCAGACTCAACCATCACTACACCACGCATAAAAGATTTTTCATTATAATTGTATTGTACAGTTATACAAAAGCAAATAAAGCACAATACACAAATATTAGTGCCTGTAGTTCTAACTTTAGAACAGAAATGGCATGTGTAATGTTTTGTATTTACGATCGAAATACACGAATGGAAAAGTTTAGAACGGTCCATCAGAATTTTTCCAATATTCTGATGTTTTAAAATTTCAGAATTCCTATTTTGTGTTTATATCACAATGCTTTTGTAGTTTATGAACAATATATGCTGCTTGGCCCACATTATAACAATGCAGAAATTATGCCACTATACGTTCTACGAGTTAGTAACCAATATTTTGTTTCTAAACAACCTGTTGGTACTATAAATATCGTTATTTGGTGATATGCTGACATTTATTAACCGTATTCATTATGTACTTTAACACTTTCCTTACTGATCGTATTATAGTGGGTTCGCAAGTGTAATCGGCTGCAGTTAACGTGTATTCTGTGGTCGCTCATTACTTGCAACATAATACTGTTGATCACCAGCTTGCGTTAGCGCTAATGTTCCACTACTTGACACTGGAGGTCGTGTGTTAATTAACTTACACAGTTTAAACTATCTATGTATTATTTACAGAGTTCAGTCAGAGTGTGTAATTATTTGTTTTACTATGATCTAGCAATTTACGAATTTTCTACGCCAATTTTCATCACGTACTTGCGTCAGGAATGAATTTGGGTGTTCTAGAATTAACAGTTTGCTGAATAAAAATAATGTAATATTTCTTCGCTCTAGTAATGTAATCAATTATGTCCACAATAGTCACACCTTGTGGCAAAAATATTGTTAATAAATAACGAAGCCGCAGCTGGCATTCTGATCAAGTTAGGTCTGATGTATCTATACATTTGCAAGCTCTTTCTGAGGTATATTGTAAACCTATTTTCTACTCCAATATCATCATCACCTCGATAAAGATCCCAAATGCTCCACATAATTTGGTCAAAACATGTGCTTTGCACTATGGAAATATATATTCATGTTCATTCAACTTTTTATTCCGCGGGACTATGACCGGCCAACTATAATTTTGGATAAATTTTTATCGGTCAGTTATTTTAGTACGGAACTTTTTTAATTAACATGTCGTGTAGCGGCTATGTAAAGTTAAACACTGTCCCTGGACCTAGTCAACGATAACAAAAGGTAATTTAAGCGTGGTGTGAATAGTTTTGCAATTTTAAATTGGATAATATAATAAAATAAATACCTTTTTTAATAAAGACTGGCGCCTAGACATAGCATCGTACTCGTTATTTCAATGTAGTCGGGCTTTGCAAAGCTATAGAGCATTCTATTAATCATTTGTAATAGTAAATTCAATTAAGTCTTTTAAAGATAAATTCTTCGGCAGCGAAAGGTCGGCACCGTTTGAATTATGACAGTCTCTTTGGATTTGTAATCTGCTAAAGCAATTTCTTTTTATTCTACTGCCGTCTTCGTAAAAAATGTTCGTATAATGTTTTGTTAGAAATAATATTTTAGTTTTTTTCTATCTCATTCATCTATAATTCAACTTTCAATTACAAATCGATGATGGAATTTATATGTAATTCCATTCTTAAACAGTATAAATAATTTGATTCTATTTACTTTCTGTATCCAGAAGCAAAATTTGTTGGAATTATATTTGAAAAACTAAATGTTTCCTAACATTGCGTTTTAAGGTGAAGTTGTCATTAAAATAGCTTAATAAGAAAACTTAAATTACAATTAAACTGAACGCCCACCGCAAAAGAGCGGGAGATGGTGAGCTGAGCGGCCTTAAATGTGCTTGAGTCCCCACCAACCAAGAGCTGAGCTAAGCGAGCCCAACGGCATAACGCAGCTGTCTCTTAACACAGCTCGGCTCTGTAGAACACATTTCATTTCTCTTTTTTGGTCGGGACACGAGTATGCAGTTTTGTATGAAAGTGGAAAATAGGGCCGCCTATCTCCCCCCCGCTCAGCTCTATACTCTTTTGCGGTGAGCGCTCGCTTTTAATATTAACAAAAATATATTATTTAATTTTCTATAATATTACACAACTGTATGTAAATCATGTCGGAGTTTTACCTTTTATTTGTATGCTAAGATCATAAAACACGTAAGGAACGTTACGTAAGGCTAAAATATGGAAGGCCGGAAGGGTTTTACTGCGGCTCATTTTTATTCGAACATTGTTTATGTCGTAGATAAAACGGCGCGGAAAGTTTTCTTCGTGTACGAGTACTATCGAGCCAGCTCGATGCCAGAGGGTCTATTACGAAATTTCGTCGATGTCGTTACGGATACGTTCGTAAATGTCACCGAGAAAATTTGTATTACATTTGTGTACGGCCCTTACTGGGCCTAAAATATCAGCAACATTAAAATCACATAGATATTTTCTTGCTTAAATTTATGAACATATTCGTATCGTCATCAGCAAAATTTCGTGATAGGTCCTCTGCTTCTCCTTTTCTACGATATGTTGCTTGCACGCTTATCGTATGTGTAGGCCATTAGTACACAGATAGGCTCGACGTTGCACTGCAACTACGTCTAGCGATGTTCCAGATATTTCGATATTGTTCAATA
>QDHC01001161.1:1318124-1330960 GCA_013186455.1 Papilio dardanus tibullus
ATATGAGAACTTTAAAGTTAATCCAACAAGATGAAAGAATTATACTATCGCGTGTACTCTGATTTTAGAAAACCCCAATTTTTTTTACAAATTTTCAGTTTATTTTACAAATTACACGTTTTACTGCTTTATGCAAATCTAATTGAGTATTTTTAAGAAGTGAAAAAATCGTTGCCATCGACTTGCTATTGAGATGCAAAGCTGAAAGTCCACTCCTATTAGTGTATTCTTCAGAATTCTAATACGAACTACGTATAACGTTCCTCATTTAGACATCAGCTTCATTAAAAGGTATTTCTACTTTGTATTTTAAACCTTATTGAGATTTCAAACGCTTAATCCTTTCATTTTGTATGAAACCTTTTCTCTTATATTTTCTTTTCTACTTTAAAGTCATTTCGTATGTAGGTCATTAGCAGAAACACAGGCTCGTTATCGTGTGTACTCCTAGCAGCGCTCGTTTGAGATAAGCCGGGAACGTTAAATACGTGCCTCTTGCGGCTTACGGCCCATCACCGTTTTTGTATCACAAAGAAAACGGCTACACTGCATCGTTGTACTATTTAATCAACGATAATCTATAGCTTTATTTTATAAAAGCTTATTTATATTAGATTTATTCTTCTTCTTGATAAACTATAGAACAAGGAAAATTGAGGGTATTTGGTGTTTAATAATGCACCTTAATTCTTAATTTAATAAGCTCCTATTTTTAAAATATTGTCCTAAATAAAATTATTTTGTTTCAGATGGTTCAAATAAAATGGTGCTCTATTAGAAGTAAATAAATAAAGGTAAGATTTTGTTTGTTTTTTTTATATCTAAACAATAATTGTCACATTGCAAAGTTACAGACAGTAACTGATTTATGCATCGAAGTAAAAAAAAGTTCTTATCGAATTTTGTTTCGTTTCAAATAACTCAGCCTTCATTGCATACGAGTTGTTGTAAATAAGCAAAGAAAATTACGTCTCCTTACCCGAATAGACCTTGAAGTCTATTTAATTCAAATTAAATGAAGAAAAACAATCGACGATCTTTGACTTTTTCTATAATGTAAAATTTTTAAGTAAGCTTTTTAAACTTTTCATTATACTGAACGCAGATTTAATTTAAAGTTGTCATATTGTAATGTAATATTTCATTACCATATTTAGATCAACTAAGAATAGTTTGGTATGGAACAAAGGAAAATTATAATGTGTTAGCAAGGTATCAAGGTGGGTTGCCTTGCGCCCAGCGAGGCTTTGTCGGGTCCGGGGATCGCTTTATCTTATTACACGTGTCACTTGCCCGACGCCCGACGACTGTCCCCGTTACACTACCTAATGTACCACGTCTTTTACAATGTCACTTTCTTTAAACACCTTCATAAACTAATAAAACTATTAACTACAGGCAACGCTTTCAACTTCATATCAGATTAGAGTTTAAGTTTTCTCTATTAAATATGGCGTTAAACTAAGTATATTCGTAACTTAATCCTTATTCGCATTAGGATAGTATTTTAGTCGAGTAGCGAGTAACAAGTATCCAAACAAAGGATTTAGTAATCTACTCTACTAAAATGTTGCTTTCCAGACACATTTAGTTACTAAAATACTGTACTAAAATCCTGGTGCGTTCAAGGCTTAAGGAACGTCTTTAACGTATATTTCTCACACTAAAACAGCATTAAAGCGGGTACCATCCATGTAAGTTCAAAGAGAGAAACGTTAAATGAATCTCCCTCTCTCCCTCTTTCTTTATCTCTGATCGCTCTCATCTTTCTAAACTAATTTTTCCCTTGACAGTATGCAATGCCAAATTACTGACATGATTATCTACTTAACTTATAAACAGGACATGTCTAGGACGTTATAATTAATGATGTCAGTTAGTACGAGCTTACCTCCGGAATACAACTGCAGACTGAATTAACTTAAATAATTAATTAGTGGACACTTACCGTACTAAAATACATATTACCTGCCCAAACGCTGTCTCGTCATCTAAAACAATTTGACGTATGTAGTTGTAAATAATGGTCCTAGGGACCACGATATTTGTCTCTCTTAGGTTTCTTTGTAATCCGAATTTCTCGCTTATCCATATTTGAATGTATATTGCTACATCTCAATACACTGCTTTATTTTTATACTTATTTCTTAGAGTTCCGCTTGAAATTGATTTGTAATATGGATAGTTACGATTAACCAAAGTAGCTTTTTCAAATGTGTGATGAAAAAGATGTAAAAAATAGTTCGAATGATTCATATTGTGGGCACTTTTTTCTATCCTTTGCCAATGGTTACCTTGGCGCCACTGCGGCAAATAATTCTTGTAATTAAAAAAATGCACGCATTAAATGAGTTCTTGGCCGTGGTTCCGACGCAAGGGTTGCATCCGAGCCGCATTGTCTCATATTTTCTGTTATTGTTTGGTTAGTGCTGGTTTTATTAAAAAGAACTCCCATTCGGTGCTTTTAATATCTTATCCTCGTGCAATATTAATATTTTCTTGTTACGTTTCTTTATTATGGTATGTATGAGAACATTTAATAATTTCTAGCGGTAAGCAATTAAAAATATCTAATAATAATTTGACCAACTTCAAGCATATTTTTCGACACTGAAATTAAACATTAACGTTATAAATATTAATAACTAGCGGCTGTCCGCGACTTCGTCCGCGTGGAATTAAATAATATAGCCTAGGTTACTCGGGGATAATATAGCTTTCTAATTGTGAAAGAACTTTTGAAATCGGTCCAGTAGTTCTTGAGTTATTTCAATACAAACAAAAATACAAAAAATCAAAAATACAAAGTTTTTCTCTTTATAATATTAGTATAGATATGTAATAGTATACTTGTGCAATAGAGTTTTTTTTTATTTAAGTTGTAATTTAACTTTTCTGTGACGTTTATGTGAATTTATTCGGCATAAAAGATGCGATGTGCGGGTCAGGTAGAGTTGCTACGGTTACGGACGTGTGTATTGTTCGCACCGTCGACGGAGTGTAGAGGGCGCTTTGTTTGCCCCCAACCCAAAGCCGACGTTATGTTATCTTATTACACGTGTCATTTGCGGTACAACCAACCGGTCAGACACCATTGTACTGATGAAAGGATTACCTCGTATGTAGTTTTCTATCATATTCAACTTATACAGTTTAACAAAGCGAAGAGAAATATAGCGAAAGGTGCATATGTTAGGTAAACCTTTCAGGTGCTTAGTTTGTCCTGAATATGATAGTGTTTATTTTTCTTTATTAATTAAGTAGGGCACTTACATATGTAAATACATGGCAGAAAAGTTACAAAACTTGCGAAATCAAAAGCTCTCATGGGAAGGGTCTTGAGTGACGCGAGTCTACGATATCGACCTACTTTTACGTGAAACGACAAGACCCAATATTTTGAAACATGAGCAAGTATCTTGTTTATGTAATATTTCTTAATTAAATATTTTACTGCAAAACATATTTTAATCCAAATTTCAGCGCCAGATATTACTTCCACAATGACCATAACTTTAATTTTGATACTCCAAAAGGTTTTTATGGCGGCACTAAATTTCCTTTGTGACCGGTCCTTACCCATGTTTTACGAGAAACTTAATTTCTCATAAAAATTTAGTCTCTATTGTATTATTTTTAGGAAAAGACGTCCTTTTAGAACAACTTTTAGACACATGTCTTCTAAATAGTTGAAAACATTGTATGAACGTAATATCGGTAAAATCGCGAAGAACAAGTTCAAGTTTGGATATTAGTAGGTAGAGATTAGAAGATTAAACACTAAACGGTATTAAAAAGAAATTCCTACTTGTAATTTTAGAAAGCGAAACCAAAGCTCGGATCACAAAAAGTGGAGCATTTCTCTTACTGCAGAGTCGCTAAAGATTTTAGTCCTCTTGAATATTTAAGTCTAAACGCGTGATGTGCAAATAAGTATAAGCCTCCAGACTAGACTCCAGAGATATTAACATAAAGCCGAGCGCCCACCGCAAAACAGCAATGAGCGGGAGATGGTGAGCTGAGCAGCCTCAAATGTCCTTGCGTCCCCACCAACAAAGAGCTTAGCTAAGCGAGCCCAACGGCATAACGCAGCTGTCTCATTTAACACAGCTCGGACAAAAACTCGGCTCCCTAGAAAATTTCGGCGCTTTTTGACACATCACATTTCTCTTTGTTGGTGGGGACACAAGTATGCAGTTTCGTTTGAAAGTGGAAAATGGGTCCGCCCAGCTCCAGCTCTGCTCTTTACTCTTTTGCGGTGGGCGCTCACCTTAAAAGTTTCCAGTATTTCTGTTTGCTCATTTGATCATAGAAAATGTAATTGTACGCATACAAGCTACGAAGCTGTTTAGATAAAGATTTACGTTAACATTCATCAAGCTCTTTATTTGTGTTTCCCTTCTTAACTGCTTGTCATTGTATCTTAAAAGATTTATACGTACTTAGAGGCGTGAATGTGGATGCTAAGATGAAAGTGGTTTTCTCACATGAGCATAAATTACATTTCTACTGTCTATCTTAGGTTGTTTGTCTTGTCGCTTTTGGCATATTTAACAAGTTTTGTTTACAGAAAACAAAAAAAATGTATGTTACCAATTTTGAATATTAGCTCTGAATATGCTAATTAAGGTTCTGTTTAAGTTAATTAGTTTCACTTTTTATTGGCGTAATCATGATTATTATGATGAATGAATAAAACAAATGTAACTTTGTAGAAAAAGTCACTCTCAAAATTTGATTAAGTGAAAAAGGGACAAAAAGCCGGCGGCTAACAGTGTGTTAACTGAACTTCGCTGGCTCTTAACATGTTTTATCTACATCCATGAAATATTACTTCGGTACAATTTCTCGACATCTTTGACGTTTACGCAGTTCTTAACAATCTAAAAAATATAATGCTGAAGAGTGTAAAAGCTTATCTACTATTAAACTTCTTTCGTCTAGAACGGTGTAATAAAAAATGGAACGGAGCATTTTCCTTGTTTTTTTGTTCCATGATGTGAGCCGTCACCTTTCGCGTGCAGGTCATTAACAAAAAGATAACGGCGATATTGTGCGCTTTCCCCGCCCCAGACTCGTTACAGATAAGCGGGGAACGTTAAATATGTGCCTCTTGCGACGTGCGCCCCAGCCATACCGAATACACAATACTATGTATCTATAGCCAGTTGCTTCCATTCATCGTACACACGCATTTAAATAGTACGTTTACAGTTATGCAGTAGTATTACGTGATATGCGAAATCTATATCGATACTTATTAAAATCGTAGGAAGCTCATCTTAGTCTGAGCAGTGTATGCCAGTAAAAATATGGCTATTCGTAGAATATTTAAAACGAGGTTAAGTGACGTATTAAAAAAATTCAGTCATCGTACAGTCAAACCTAGATAAGCGAGAAACCTCTATAAGCGAGACAAATATCGAGGTCCAGGTTCGACTGTGTTGTTTTTCACAAATAGAATGTCCTGTGCGAAATTTTAAAAACGTAAAACCGTACCATCTGGCTGATTGAATGATTTTAGTATAACGAGTGTAACCATGCGTATTAGCACAAAATCCCGTGTTAGAGGATTGTATTGGACGCAGTAACGAATGCGTTTTTATCTGCACACGGTTTGCACAATGCGCAGCTGTTATTGCACTGTTATTTTGCACGTGTGTATATCACTGACTCAATTTGTGTAAATGAAATTTCTGAATTTGTTTTCACTATACCCTGCACTGGCTAGTTATTTTACGAATTGTTTTTTTTTATTTGGTATCTATGATATTCATTTATGCCTACTAAGGCTTCTAGGCTTTAATTTGTCACGTGTTTAGGTAATTGGGTGTAAGCATTATTGTTCCGTTGTGATTTCGTTTAAATTGGCCAAAGGCTTTGTCCAAACTAGAACACAAATTGCGTTACAGGGCGAGTGTCTTGTATCCGATCCGGCGGCTGTGCCTTGCAATAGATTGCTACGATCCGATAGCAATTAACGGATAACGTATCTACTGATACAAATTTATTGCAGTGTATTAATGATAGCTGCGCTAAGCTCTAGAATATCTGGATACAGATTGAACCGTGCTTAACTAGGATACATTTACATGTTTGTAATAATTTTAATGTTTTATATTTTTGTTATATTGGTATCACTAAAAATCTTATAAAATATTTAGAAATAAATTCATATGAAAATACTCGTAGTGATTTTAAAAATACTAAACTGGGAGCTTTTTTCTATTTCTCTACCGAATCCTACGATAAATTTGATTTAGAGCTCTTAAATTCACGACTAATTGATTCTCGACTGAATCGTGACGAAAAGAGACCTCGTTAGCCGCGTAACTCTCGTGGTTGTGTGAAAAAGCTGTCTAGATATAACAGGCATTTTTAATATGCTAAAATGCTGGATATTTTTTCAAAGTATACAGTTCTTGTTCATGGAGATAGACTGACTACTAAATGGTACAGTGAATTCTGTATGTTAAAATTTTACTTAAGAAAACACGTAGAAATAAAATAATGTATATCTTTACAATGCACAATCAAAACGTGTTAAACAAAGATCAAACATTTTGAAGATAATCCAATTCTCGTTCCTTTTTTGCTTTATAAAATAATATTGGATGCAATACTTTACAGAAAAATGTGTTGCTCTCACGGATAGTTTAGAAACTAAACGCCCGAGGAAAAATTAATCTGGTGGCCCTGCCAACAAATGTTGTTGTTTGGTTTCCGGCTCCGCGGGCTATAAGTAATCTCGGCACGTCATGCACTCAGCAGGCCGGTTTATTGGAAAAGTGGATAGCGCCGGTGCCGGCGTGGCTGCTTAACGCCTTACTAATGTTTGTTGTTTCCCTTAACTCTATATTTATCACGCTAGCTTATCTTAATATTATTAATTTTTACTATTGTTACTTTGTGAACTGACCAAATCAGATAATATGATTACAAATTTTAGTCTAGGTATAAAACAAAAAATGACATTGTCACTAAAAATATCTTAATATTGCACGTACACAATGCCAGCAAGTGCGGTAAACAGGTTGTCAAATAAATAAATTCTATTCCACAGTTATAGGCTTCCTTTGATTTCGAAATGAGATGCTCTTGAGCTGAGAGAATCAGAGCCCCCTTCGAACAAGTTATGCATTAAAATTCATTCAGATGTCTCTTAGAGCACTTCACTTAGTCTGTATTCCGGAGCTCGAGTATTAAAATAGTTTATGCGAGAGTGCTCCTTTATGCAAGGTATTGAAAATGGAAAACTTTTTGCGGTCAGATCTATATGCGTGGTCAAGTCAATATGAATACAAGAATATATTGCTACGATTGCTGTCGTAAAAGTTTAAAAATACAAATGTTATCGATAAAAAATGATTTTATAAGCTTAGACGCTGCCAGGCCCAAAAACAAACCGACAGCAATCGATCTGCGGGGTAACATAAATATTTAATTATCGTCAGCGGCTGTCGCTTCCGTTCATACAACATTAAGACGTTTGTTCATTTCACTTCAATTAATTTATTTAATAAATTCCTAGGAGTCGTAGTGCGCCACCTGTCTCCAGCTCCCGTTATAAATTCATATTGTTGGACGTGTTTCGAATTTATCTGCACTTATATTTTCTTGACGTATTTTCTTAGCTATGCAAGAATGATCATTTCCTTTTTTATTTATCTCTGTTGGCATATTTGTTTTGCGGACGTTTATCTCACTCTATATTGTTTCTGTGTTATCTCTTCTACTTTTAATTTATCTTACATAGTCTTTATGATCTGTTGATAGTTTGGTATCCAAAGATAAAAAATTGTAACTGGGTCCTATATCTACGTTATCCTACATTTGATCTATCAATTTCTTGGTTCCGTTGACAATTGTTAATGCTATGTCAGTGTGCACTAAGCCAACCGGGAAGTAATCTTTGATCGTACTTGCAGTTGACGGCAGTTATGACGAAGCTCGTCGTGTTATTGTCTGGCTGAGGCATTGTCCCCTTTACAGGCTCCCGTTTAGTTTTAATTAAGTCCGCTTTGAATGTTCATTTCCGATTGTGGCGCCGACTGTGCCCGGTATATTTGAACTGAACTCTGTGTCACTTTGTGTGCTTTTATATTAATCACACACTTTTTTCATTACTTTCATACACGTTTGTGATGCCCTCGTTGCTACTGTTCTTTTTAATTTTAATGTAAGCGTAATAAAAATATATAAAGTGATACATTATGGTCGGAACTCCATATTATAAGTTTTAAGGAATAAAAATGAAAAGGCATGCAGTTTTATAGCTTTTTATCTAATAGCTCTTAAACGAGTTCCTTTTATTTTATGCGGTGGGCGGGCGGTGGTAGGCAGGTACCTGCGGCCCGGAAGCTCCGCACTCCGTTCATTTTATTTACTTATTGAAAGTGGGTCTCGGCTTGATTATGAGATTCTCCCGTGCATTTCTCCGGGGGATCTATTCATCGATACCCGAGCTGTTATACCAAGACGGTTAAATTCATTCATTCTATTTAAATAAGTAGGTGTTCCGGGAAAAAGAAATTTAGCTTTTCATTTTTCTTATAAAATTTTCTTTAATATCCAAACAAAATTCATAATTATTTTGAATGATTAAAACGAATTATTTTATGGGAGAGAAGTATCTGATATTTTAAAAGATGATTATCGTTATGGTTTTAGGATGCTTTTAAAATTTAATTAAATCCTTTTAGGAAAAGAGAAGGCAAAATTAATCGTAATATTGACGTTGAAGGTGGTGGAAACATTTAACTTGAGCACGAAGGGAACCAAGATGTAATTAAAATAAATATTTGGCACGAAATCCGGGTCGCGGCGGCTAAGTAGAGACATTCCCGGCCTTTGAACAACTTCTTGTTTATGTTTGCTCATTAAACAAATATAAGCGGGAATTCCGTTTTAATACTGTGGTTTTTTATTAATAACAATTATGTTGATTTTTTTTAGTAAAATGTTTATTTAATTTCTACGAATGCTTAAAGATTAATAAAACCTTTTTAACTATATCTGCACCGAAATGTGTTCAAATGTTTGAAACAGCAAAACAATTAATATTCTTGTTATCATCGTCGTAATTGTAATATATCGGCATTAGCTTTGTCTTGCAAATGACAAGACACTAGTCATAATCACAGGCCCGATTTGTATTCGAAGTGCGTACGCATAATTAACCAGTAGTCGCTGGCGCTATTTGATTGAACGTTAGCAACGTAACTGGATGCCAAGGCACGGACGGCTAATGGCGCGACAACACTAGACTGATACGGATCACACATGCGTTTGTAGCAAACATATATTGAATCAACTACAGAGACGGACAAATTGCGGACCTCTAAGTATGAATGTGTGCAAAAATCAACCGAACCTTGTAGCGTATTATAAATTTGTTGAAGAAACGGGAGAACTGTCTGCATGAACGGAAATAGCTTTTGTGCAATGTAATATTTTGAAGGAAATTTAGTCCAACCGCAACATTGCGAAGGGGATATTTCTATTATAAGGAATGCCATGTCTCAACCATTTCTAAACGACTTTACGACGCATGAAACAAAGCTCCCTTGGTTATTAAATTGCAATTGTACTTGCTTTTACGTCGGACTAATGCAGTTTTAATATTTTAAATGTAAAACAGTATGACAGGGGACCATAAACTGTATATAAAATAAGCAAGAAGTTAACGAGCGTGCCTACGGTCGTCCCACTCGCTGTGATAGCGCGGAAATGCTCAACCGACATTTTTTAATCTTTTTTATTCTTCCCCGAGCTCCGTCTCCGCACCTGCACTCTATTGCCGTTTTTGCGCTGCACTTTCAGTATTATGCGTTATGAAAAATCAGATCCTGTTCAAACATCTCACGGATTGTACAACATTTCAAATTCAATTTTAAATTGAAACTAAACTTTCCAATCGGATATTTTTTTCAGACGTGATATTAAAAATTTATACTTTACTAACAACGTTAATCCTTATAAAATCGATCAAATACACTTGAGCGCCTGTAAAGAATGCTATGAATCTCCGAAGACGTTTTCGTTTCTCTACGTTTGTCTTAGACTGATGGGAGCTTTACATCTTAAAGTACACTTCAAGAAACGAAGTATATCTGCTGACTTTGGAACCTTGAGGTTTATATATCTTCGTAGTAAAGACGATACTTTGTTTGCGAAAAGTATTTCAATACTATTCATTTTAATCTTTTGCCTTTTATTGATTGAGATAAAACTCTTAAGTGTTAACTTAGTCTGAGCATACAGACAGCTAAATAACTTTAATATCCAAATGCCATACGATAAAAATATAAGACAATATAGCTCTTTATTCATTTAATGACTTATTATGAAACGATCTTCGTGATAACGCTCCGACGGCATGGCCCGGAGGGGCCGAGTCGACTCAAATAGGAAGCCGTTCCTGCGATTGCAATTTATTTCTTTTCTATTTTATTATCGCTTCCTCAAAGGTTGGTCATTGTCATTAATCGCTTTATAAGACTAAAAGTGCAAAGTGGAGCGTACAAGCACGCTCGAGCACTACCTCGCCGGGCCTGAATTCATTATTGTCTTACTACTAAGGCTGCGCTTCAAAGAAACTGCTGAGTTATCTGCCACTCTGTGTCGACACGTAAGAGCGCTCACTTTGCCGATTTATTGCGCTTTCGGGATCTCTGTATTGATATTGAGGGTTAATGGGTTCTCTCAATTTGCATAGTATTAAAATCTGTCTTATCCCATATACCCTTGATGGTTTCATATAGTGAAGGCATGTTACCAAGTTACTTATCTTTTTACAATTATAAAGTAATTACTAGTTTATTTTATTTGTATTTTGAGATAATTGTGTCCGAATTTGATATTGAAGATATGTAAGTCGGGATCAAGAGCTCGGCATTTGGCAGTAGCTGGACACTCGAGGTGCTGGCTGGCGCCCAACACGCTTTATCTTAATACACTCGCTTGTCGCTTTCCTTCACTCCGGCCATAACTTGCTTTTCCACTCGACTATTGTTTCGGTCGGGCGTCGCGTCGTTAGCGGCTTATTTGATACGTTTCAACAGCGAGTTGCACTCAACGTTGCTTAATAATGTATTTAATTTTAGAAATTTCCCACTGTTTTCCTCAACTTGTCGTGAAATTTGTGTTGGCCGGAGCATCGGCGAGAGCGAGGGGGCCCGGAATTTAATTCGGCTGCTGGTGTTCCCCGCGACTGACGCCGTCTGACACGCGGCCACGTTCGCTCCACGATTTTCGCCGCATTCTGTTTAACCGAACGTATTTTATTGTATTTGAATTCAACTTCCGCCATGCTATTTTTGGCGAAAAGAAAAATACCGCACTTTTGTAGCATCTTCGTGTCTTTTATTGCTGTTGCCTTAGACAGGGATAACAATTGTAGTGTAATTACACGGATCTTTGTACTAATAGTGATATTTTGCACCTGTACATGTAGCATTAACTTTGGATTTGAAAATTTTATTTAAAAAAAATCTGTGATTCTTTTTGTGTGAGTAACAAAATGTTATTATTGATGGAACTTAAAAATAATTATTTATTTGTTAATGGCCATTTAAATAGTCATCACTAAACATTTGCTTTCAATTGTTAGTCGTTGTTTTCAGAAGTAATGAAACTCGCAGATGCGTACAAGCAATTACGTAAATAAATTAAATGTTTGTAATGCCGTTCGGTCCGCCGGCTGTGGTCAGGAGGTCGGCATCCAAACTCGAACTAAATTCAACCGCGATTAGGATCAATTATATGTACGATTTGTATATTTCTTCTAACCCAGGTATGTTTGTGTTGTTTTTCAAACATGATTGTATAGAAACAATATGTCTATATCTGTTGTAATTCCTTGAAGGGAAATGTAATCCGCCAACTTGGCAGATCAAGAGCTGCTTAGATGCTGATAGAAGTATTCAAATCAAATCAAATCAAATCAAAATGTATTTATTCGCAAAAAATGAGAAAAGTAGTTCACTCGGCATGTGCTGCGGTCGGGCCACAGCGCCGGTTTTCAGTGAACCCCCTGGAGGAGGGTACAAAAATCAACAAGAAAATATAGTTACACTCGACCGCGATTATACTTAATTTACAAACAAAATTGTTATAACTTAATTGAGCAAAAGTCTGTACTGATATAATAAAAAAACAATTAAAAACAGAACACGACCAATAATATTAATAATTAAACAAAATAAATCAAGCCAAAAACAGTTCTAGCTTCAAGACGCTTAACCTTAAAATAGAGAAAAAAAAAATAAAAAAAAACACTTTCGAACTATATCAGAACTATGATCCTGAAAATTTAATTGCCCGTCTATTAATAACCCAAGATTACATATAAATATGCAATAAATTGTATTACGTATGGATAAGTTAGATGACCAAATTGACAACATACTTAGCAGAAAACGTGGGAATACTGTGTGTCGCCAGTCACAAAAAAAAAAACATCTCTTTAAGAATGCTTTGAGAATCCTTATGTAGCTGTATTATTAGCCGATAACATAATAAGGAATATACGAAGAAAAAAGAAAAGTGCATCTACAGATAATTTGCCTTTATACATAAATTGTATCACAAAGGAGTAAGTCAGTTGAGAAAATTTGCGACATAGTAAGAAACAAGCCAGTAGTGTTAAATGTCGACAATCACAGAAAAACGATATCTTTAAGAACATTTTTTGCACCCTAATGTGTACATTCCGAGGCAGTTCAGTTAGTCGCCGTGACATACAACACAACCTTAAAACTATAATTTTAGCGGTTATATAATTCATTAATATATTGAAATTAGCTATTAACAGCGTATTAAACAATAACATAACA
>QDHC01001161.1:1331236-1355943 GCA_013186455.1 Papilio dardanus tibullus
CTTATCAATATAGTTTGATTGTCCCAACAGTAGATGGCGCTAATAATTTTTATAAATAAATCAGGTACTGTTTGATGCGTTTGATGGTTTGTCAGCGCTGTTTGTCATCAAGCAATCAATAGATGGCGCTATTAAATGTTATCTTGCCTTCCAAACACTTGTAATTATAAGATTTTTAATTTAATTAATTTAATTCAATAGATTATCTGTTGGTACCTTAATACGAAGAGCCGCAATTCGAATTTAGCTGGAGAAACTCACCGTTTCTTAATTATCAATAAAAATATTTGCTATGTTTGAATAGCTTCATAAGATATTGTTTGTTATATATTTTCACTTTTATCGTTTATATTTTGTTTTCACTTCTTTTACACTGCACTAACTTTTCATGGCGCACACGAACAATACCAAGAAGATTAGGAATTAGCCTTAATTTATTTAAAAAACATTTAAAATATACGAGTCGATGTTAACTGTAACAGAATCTACCCTCCTCCCACCAAATATTCGCTGCATTTTGAAGTCAAGATATTTGAATTTATTGGCTTATCACTATATTTTACATAAACTTCTCCCGGAACAATCGAATAGTTTTTAATGAACTTAAATAACTTTCATGTCATCACAGATAGCATAACTTAGATTACATAAACAGACACCTGCTTCCACATAATAATGTGATTGATTATAATACCCTGGTTTAAATATTACAACAATAATTCCGTCAATAGATTTAACTCCTTTAAACTTTAACCTGTAGTTAAAATAAATGTTCTGCAATCTAGATTAGTACCTACGCGGTCAATGTACTAAACGTTGTTTACACCTTGTTCGATCGGGGAGACTATTATGTACGACATGAACGAGAAATAATGTATGGTGGGGCGTTGTGAACGGAAATCGTCGCTGTCGTCGAACCATCATGGCGTAGTGGAACGGGCCCGTAACGCGCAGCCCTATATCCGCCGTGAAATTGAACGTGTTGCCGCTCCCGCCATGCAATCCTGTATAGACCCACTCGTATTAAGGATATTCCTGTTCGCTACCGAAATTTGTACTCCATTTCGAAATATCACCGATGAGATTCGTGTACCGGCAGAATTCTGACGAGGTGGAATTACGATATCGATTTTTTATCTCTGCATATGAAGCTTTAGAATTACTAACATTTTATAGAAAGGTTTAGTCTTAAAGTTTTAAAGAGACGGATAGTTTCTTCATTTCACATAGGCTCATGAGTATTGAGAATATAATTTATCAAAGGAATTCTTAGGTAGGTAACCAACATGGCATCCTCTTCTGTCAGATTGTTTTTTTTTAGTTTATTCTAATTAATATCACAACATCACATCAAACAACCTTGTTAATCTTGTATTTCTTGACCAAGTTTAAGTAGATTTTACGTGTGCAAGATCTTAAACGTAAGTTTTCGAGAAAGGTCTTTGTAACACAGTCGGTACACTGTTTAAAATCCACCAACACACACGTCCTTGTAGATAATAAGGATAAAGCAAAGAGTCCAACAGGTCGAAGTGAAGTAGTCAAAGCCTACCGCGCAAACACGGAGTAACGCTGTGTAAATATTACATTTCGACGCGCTAATGCTCGAGAGCCCTCCCAAATCCGACGACTCGGGGCCTCGTTAAGTTTACATAATAAATATCCTTCTTTTTTCAATACTGAGACTTGAATACCTTCACTGACAGTGTACGCCACACATGTTTGACAAAAGATAATATTGTAATTTAAGATTTTATGTTTATATAACTTTATTGTTTCAAAATAATTCAAATATAAGAGCATTTCTTTTTCAATGATATTTAATATTTACCAGCTACTCGTATCATGCCTCGGCTTCATTAGACCAAGTTCGCAATAAAAATGGAGAATTCGCTTCGGCTTAAGTCCGTTTTTATCACTCTCGGTCTGATGAAGTCAAGGCATTACAGCAGAATACATGTGGAAAAAACTATTATTTAGTTGCTTATTGC
This sequence comes from Papilio dardanus tibullus, assembly GCA_013186455.1. Classification (NCBI taxonomy): domain Eukaryota; kingdom Metazoa; phylum Arthropoda; class Insecta; order Lepidoptera; family Papilionidae; genus Papilio; species Papilio dardanus. The sequence continues at coordinate 1,333,228 of QDHC01001161.1, forward strand.
TTTTAATTAGCTCTTACATTCCATCTTTACATGCAGAATATATTTTATTTTGGCATTTTTTTAAAATTTTAATAAACATATGACAAATTACTGACCTGAAAACTATTGTAACGACTGCGAACAAAGAACAATAGATTTTCTAGTCACATGAACACTCGGCCCGAGCTATATAATTTCAGTATGCTGAACTAACAAATCAACGTAACATTTTGTCGACGACCGAGTCTGATCCCAATTTATATTCATAGCCCTCTTCGCTCATTCTTGCATTTTATCCTTTACTGAGTAGTTTGGAATCTGTATAACATTTTCAAGACAGAATAAAACTATAACCGTAGACTTAATTAAATAGTTGCAATTATTTTGTGGGCAAGAGTTCACGAACTTACAATAAACCACTGAATATAAATATACTTAATTAATTGTTTGTAGTAACTCTAGGATATAATAAAAAGTCCAACAATTCTTTACAGCTACAATATCACAGTTGCAAAGCGGGTATAGTATAATTGCATTAAATATAGCTTAGTGTTTATTATCTTTTAAAGTTTTAACGCTCTTAGAAAGAAAAGATTTTTCCACGACACCTACTCATCCCCATTAAATCACTTTTTTATATTTCTTGATTATAATGAAGCATTTGTTGTGTTAGTATTTAGTTATTTTGTTAATTAACGGCTACAAAAAAAAATGGAGATTAATTAAGTGTGTTGATTTTTCTGTCTTGGATATATTATAGATGTGTCAAGATGTAGTTCTTATTCACAGAAATCAAGTTCATCGAAACATCTCCCATAACTCGACGTACAGCATACGATGTAAAATGTGCATTATTTTTTCTTAATTTCAATCTGCACACAATAACGTTAAATACTACTGTATTGAACGTTATTGTAAAGTTTCAACTTACTAGTTGTAAAATCTATGTATAAACATTATCTTGGAAGCAAAACTTGTTTAACGACAAAACCACCGGAGCACTGAGGAAAACTAGAACATTTGGCTACTGGCTTAAACGCCACTACTGACCAGCGAGTTAATTAAACTTTAACACTAAATAAAATAATCCCTGCGGGGTATATCCTGTGGTTATTTTTGTACTAGAAATAATGACAGCTATCCAGAAATATTCTTTGAAACGAAATTTAAATATTAAAATGTGTAATCATCGAAAAGTAACGGAGATTCAAATTTATTCGCAGAAGTTCCTTCTCAGTAACGTGTAGGAAATGACGATTGTATTCTGCTATGAAGGACATTGTCAGTACTGAAATTACTGGGGTAATGAGACGTCTCGAAGTAATTAGAGCAGATTCGGTATTGAACAGAATTTCGAAATTACGAGTAAGAAACTCTATAGTGAGATCAATGTGCATGCAGTAACATTTATCGTGTTGCTTTTCCAGTCTACTTGTCATACATAGTAGTATATTCATTTGCTGCTTATGGCAATATTCTAGAAGGCATATAGCCCTCTGTGGTGTCGTTTTGCGAGGCAGCAAATGCATTTATGCTGTTTCATATACTCGTAGTTATAACTTACCTTATACCTGTTACAAATACTAATATGGTATACATCGATATCTTTGGTTAAAAGCATTGTTGCAATTTTACGAAAAACCCTTTTAGTAATATCAACAAGGTACTGTGATTTCGTTGGTAAAATAAGAATTTTCCGGCGATATGACTAGATAGCATCGAGCCAAAGTAATATCCCAGCTAAATGCCTGTCGCGGCTCGGCCTCGGCGTCCCGAAGTTTTTCAATCTCACTCCGCGTTACTTTCGCAGAATTTGGTGTACCGTAATCTCGTTGTAGGGGCACTCGTTTTCGGTTCACTAAGCCGGAGATCTTTTGATGATAGAACTTCCTCCGAACGTTCCACTTATTTAGTAAATATTTTACCAATATGTAGGCCACCAGTTATTAAATCATGTGCTACGGAACTTTTTGGTTTTAACAGTTTTAGCGCTGACGTCGAAGTGTCTTTATATTGTTGAACAAGTACTACGATCAAGAACATGACGTATGTTGTACTTTATAATATACATTTTTGTGTAACATTTTCAAAACATTCAGACGTTCGTGTTGAAGGTAAGTATGTTTTATTTGGTAATTCATTTTATCATCGAATATTTGTAGTTTTCCAATATGTTCTATTTCGAGATAATACAACGATTCGCTTCCATACGCACGAAAAACATATTCAAATTTTATTCGCAAAAATCCCTCGAATAACTGAGTATTCAACCATTCACAACAATGAACCGCTTTACCATTTTGTAATTCTGTTTGCGTCCACGAGAACGGCCGAGCCATTCTTTCGCCGTCGCGGATCTTATCCGTACAGATATTTTACTGAAACGCAGAACATCTAAAATTATATTCTTTTATTACTGTTACCTACTTTTTAAATGTGGATTTCTGCGTTTTGAAAACTCTGTAACGTTTTATCCGTACCATATTCTTCTATAGAGTTTTTCGTTTTATTGTCAAGTGATACCCATGAAATAGCCTTTGATTTTGTAAGTAAAGAAAATTTTTATCAAAGTTAGGTAGATTTTAGTATGTAGTCTCTTAAAAAAATCTACTTGAGTTAAATTCAGTCACGATAAGCGTCTCTATGCGTTCTACGCCCAGAGTTAATTAAAAGACATTGCCATATTTCGTTTATTTTTTACATTGAAGCACACACGCTTCCTCGTCAGCTTTTACTTTGAATAGGCCTCGACTCAAATGTATTTTATTTACCGAGGCTACGTGATGGACCGTTGAAGAAGCAGCCGGTGCTCAGCCGCTCGTTTGTCACACGAAATGATTACCTACAACTCCCCGGGACATTTGTCATTCGAGATGTTTGTTAATCAATCCTCGTATCATGCTACTCGATACAACATTTAAATGTGACATTCATTTTAATAAGAAACTTTATCAACTAACACATTCGACAATATGCAATGTTTAGTATGGTTTACTTGATATAAATCAATATGTATATGAGATATAAAGAATGTGTTTTAATTTGTATTATGTTTCCCGATAATAATGAAATAATAGTCAAGATAATTATCAAAACACAATTATGTAAAGACGAACGACGTCGCGCAAGCGGAGCCTTTTCTAGCAGACGCACCAACCAGGAAAAATAATTTTCCTCTTGACATATTTATTGCGGCGCCGTCAGTTTAAATAGTCATTTTCCAGCTTAATTAAAATAACACGAAATCTTTTGCGCGGAATGAAGCTCTTCAACACGTTATTAATGCTTTAATTTTACAAAATGGTAACGTTTCTAAGGGATGGTAAAATTATATAGCTTATATTTTATCAAAAATGGAAAATAATAGATTAACATTGCATAGATTTTCGAAATAATTATTTAAAAAAGTATGATTTATAATGAATGTAAACAGAAATCAAATAAATAAAACTTACGAATTTAATGCCGCAATAAAAATGCGCTTATTCGACGAAAAGCAAATATTTAAAACGTTTAAATTAAATGTAGCGTTGAACACATCGTGAGCGGCGACGCTGCAACCGGAAATTTTCATATATTTATAAACAGCAGACGTGTCTACGTAATCCCACTTGGCTACGGAGTCAGCTTTAGCCACTTTGGCTTTGTTTGCAAATTTCCGAAATTTGTGACGTTCACGTGAATAAGACTTATGAATTTTGGCGAACGGTTACCCGAACAAGCTGATATAGCACTTTAAACATGCACCCTTTATTACTTTCTGTAACAGTTTAGAAATCTTTGTTTAATGCTACGACAAGTATACTGGTTTACATGTAATTAGGTTTATTAGATTCCATTTATTACAAAGTTATTAAATTTTTCACCAAGGAGTCTTAAAACGTAATATAATTAGCCTGTCTCTAGTCTTGTCGTAAGGGTTATAATCCATTTGTTTTTTTTTATTAACAGTTGCTTCATATCGATATTCAGATTCATTTTTACAGTGAATAGAATACTATCATCAAAGTTCTAATAAATTAACTCCACGCTTGGAGAGTGCCAATGTGTAAATAGGCTTTTTGGAGCAAGGCCGAAATCCCATTACCCCGAGACGTGGCATCAAGGGCCGCAAATTGGATTCACTTAGGTCGGACGGCTCGAAATAATATAGCTTCGACGTTGCAACCTTTTTAATTTGCCTTTCTACTTCACAAATGCCGAGAATATTCGTTCATACATTTTATTGAGGTAATTTTTACTCCAAAGTTCAGAAGCTGTTTTTTTATTAAAGTATTGGTAAGTTTTAAGTTTTCTTTTATAGTTCGTCTACTTTATAAGAAACCAAACAATTTCGCAACATACGCGACGAAAGTTGAGTTTTTATAGCAACTCTCGTTATTGTAATACATAACACGAATGTATCTTTATTAATAAAACAATTATTTATGTAAACATTACACACTCCCCCGTTTTCTACAATGCTAATAATTAATTTGATCTCATGAATAGTGCAGAGTAGCCGTAGTCAGTAGGACTCTTGATAATCCGTTTGCGAGCGTGACAGCCGAATGGGCAGCTCAATTCCTACCCTGTAATTAAGGAGTCACCTGCGTGAACTCACTTCACATAATTGAAGCTTTCAACTTGGGCCGAGTTATGTAGGTCCACTCGGGGTGACTGTGGTTTGCGACTCAAATTTCATGCAGATAATATAAGACCCCTTTAACGACGCAACTTGTGTGAGCTACGATTTAATTGAAAGCGTTAATAAACTAGGCCAGCGAGGGCAAACATTTGGCAAAACAAAATGTCCATGAATAGTCATTAAGGTCAGTATAACAGACCTTTGTCTCCTTTTACTGATAATTTAGGGATCACTGTAATGTCTCTATTAAAATGCCTGAATAACAAATTAAAAAGTTTGTTATCCCGAATATACCTTCTATTGGTACGCCACTGTTGTTACCGTCTTTGTTATTATTATTAAGTTAATTATTGTGGAGATATTCGGTTAATTTAGTTCGGTGGCTTGGTAGGTGTTTATTAGGCGCCTCGGTAATAATGTCGAATAGTTTCTGGTCGGGTAAATCTATAATCGCGCGACAAATAGCGACAGATAGAGGAATGCTCGCATACCGAGCGGCGCGGAGCACTAGCGCCGGCGCCCCAGCCCACTTGGATGTCAGCCAAGTCGGCATCGACTTCTGTTTGTTTATAGTACTAATTCGTGTAGTGGGTGAACCTCGACTTGTTACGTTGTGAATTCGTAAAAGGTTGTTTCACTCCGCTAATTTCCCTCCTTGTGTATTTAATGTGGCTTCTGTCTTGAGAATGCTCGGTTTCGTAATCAGACAATCTTATCTTACTTAGTTAAGTTATATTAATATTATGAATTTAGTCTAGTTTTGAATTAGAATGGAGCATTATATCAACTCGTAGTGTATTTACTATCTATACAACAATGGCACATTTTGATAGGGTTTAACCTGATTTGGATGATAATAAATTATATTATCATTTCAGTTATTTATACGAAAACAATAATAGATTCACCCAGTCAGTGAAATGTGGAAAAACAAGGGCTAATAAACGTGTGCCCTTCGTTATTTCGTGACAAAGTTGCCTAAACAAACTTAATCGGGTCGCGGCTTAATCATGCGTTCTTCGCCATCTCCCTGTTTACATAGGACTCGGTAACATCTGGCTTTGATGAACTGAATATTTCGCATTTAGGTTGCCAGCACTTGAAATCGTGCCAGCTTATTTTAAGTGGCGACGTCTGCTCAAGATTTGCGTGTAATGTTGCCCTCGTATTTTATGGCTCGTTTTGAAATCATCACCTTATAAATATGGTCTTATTGTTTGCTAAAGTGCCGCTATGAAAAAGTTGTTTGTACGCTGAATATTGGAAGATTTAAAGGGTAACATTTTATGTTTTCAAATTATAAAGTAACTGTTTTTGATAGAGCATAAATAACTATAAACTTTGTACTTATATGATTATATTTAATTCATTTATATCTTTGTATATTTTACCTTACAATATAATTTTAACGAAAAACGGTAGGTCTTCTTTCACTTGTAGGACGAAGCAGAGGTCGAGTGTTTACATTGTTCTTGACTGACGAACAGTTTCCACGTCAATACCATTTTAAGCGAAGGGAATATTTGTTTTTAAGAATATAGTGTAGCTTGCCATCGTGTTCTAAGCTTATATAGAGAGGAATAATAAGTACTTGATGCTCTGATTTTAGTCCACTTTCCCTTCCTATCCTTTTTTTATAAGGAAATGATGGGATGGGGAAGTGGATTAACGGAGGAGGTAACGCATAGGAAGAGGTGTTATCCTCTTGCAGTGCGTCTCCTCCTTCGTAAATTAAGGGAAGGCACCGCTTCTGCTATCGCATAGGTCTATGGCTGGCGGTCGTTTCGCTATTTCAGTGAATCAAAGTGGCCGCTTGCTCGGTAATAGTAATTTATATCATAAAATGGTAAATTTATAATATAAAAAATAAAACAAAATCTCAGTAAAATATTATAATAATGCAAAATATGCTATTTTATAAAGCAGTTTTCACTTTCGCGCTGTTCGCTCTCTCATACGTGTCAATGGCCGACGTGCATGGATGGCCGCAGCATTTTATTAATGCAATACGTTTTTGCTATATATTTCGCAGATTATTCGTCGCGTGTGTCTGTCTGTTGTCGGATGGTGACATAGCGTATTTATCAACATTAAATAAATGAGACTTTGTCGTTGCCAGTTTATGATTTTAATTAATATGCTTTTAGCAAATTATTTTTGATGAAATATTAACTTTGCTTTTAAAATTGATATTTTGTATTTTAATTAAAGTAAAATTTAAATATTGGATATTATATTACGTATTTTCGGTATTGTTAGCTTAATTAATCATGTTTGTAATAAATTATTTCCAACTTAAAAGCAGCGACAAATACTAAAGAGTAATCATTCAAATTTGGTGTTTTTAATCTATTTTTAATTTGTTTTCACGGTCTTATAATCCATTAAACAAATAATTTTAATGGTGTAGCAGAAATGTAGTGCAACCTCCGTGGTTGATATTTTCTTTATTATTTTTAAGAAATATGTTCAAGTGGACAGTTAATGTCAGTTGGTTAAAAATGTAAGATGTTACAAAACTACGTATATAAAATACAGATTTTTTAATATGTGATTTTATTGTATTTCCCCTCAAGACAACCCGCCACAATGGTTATGTGTCAACGTATAGCAATGATCAACACTAAGATAATTTAATTGTAACATATTTTGCATTCAAGTAACTTTATTATTCAACCGATGTCCTCAGATAAACAACTTGATATGTACTTAAATTATAGTTACGGAAATGCAATTAACAATTGTAATTGAAAACGTTTTTACATCGCCGCCTTCTGCGCATTTATCAAAGTGTACTGACGTCTTCCTTGTTTTACCTTAGTAACTACTTTTATGTACGCGAAAGTTTGGATGTACCGATAGATGTTTGATGCACGTAACATAAGAACGAAAGCACATATCTGGGTAGTTTACAGTCTAAATAGCGCCGAGAATTGCTCGGTTTTTTTTAATTACTCCCGGACAAAGTCGTGGGCAACAATCAGTCCTGATATAACTATGATAATGAGTTAAAGTGGGTTATAGTTTGTTCTCGATATCTCTAGCAGTGGCGGTGACTCCCGTCGGAAATAAAGTTTGATTTAGTTTGGACACGACAATCCGCTTGCCGCAGCAATGGGGAATCCAATTATAGCAAGTCCTTTACTTGAAATGCCCTTTGTTTATGGTATAAATACACGAATCTATAGACATACTTATATTTTAAACTGACTGACAGGAGGATTATTAACTGAATGATAACTGGTTAAGCGAAAGCTCTACCAGATAATGTAAATATTAATAAATAGCAGCTTTTAAAACTAACAAAAAACATCCTATACTTTTTGGACTAAAAACTTTAAATTATAATTTGTTATTTTATGAGAGTTGATGCTTAAAGTTTAGAAACCTACGTTTGCCAACTCTCAGCATTGAAGTGTACGAAGCTTGGATACGACAATCGTTTGCTGGAGCAACAACCAATTCAATTATAGATATAGTCCCTTGCTTCAACTGTACGGAACAAACTTACATTGCTTCTTGTAACGTAGATAGGAATAACCAATCGACTACATACTTGTGTAGTTTGTGAAGTTAAAATGAAGCAGTTTGCCTAAATCGTATTTATAATATTCGCAAATATTACCACAGCATTACAAACATTACACTGAGATCTGCATTAATGTGCTTGTAATGTAAATAAGCCAAGCTGAGCTATATTTAGTATTTATACATAGACAAAGTTTAACGATGTGTACAAATTGGCTGGTTCGTAAGTTCGTAAAACTGTTTTACATCAGCACAATAAAATAAAATGTGGAGCATTTTTCCCGAAAAATTAAATTTATATACGTTTTCAATTACTGGCTACTGTGATCTTCGTTTTTTTGTAACAGCGAATATTAATTGCTGGTCGCGGTGGCTGCTTGCCTCCAGTTCCGGATTAAGCGGTAATTTATAGCGTTGTCCGTTCCAGCCTACCGTAGTGCCACGAAATTCTGTTATTACCTTATATCATAAGCCCGCTCGTTTCTCGCAATGTGTGTTTCTAACTGAAATATCTATTAACTTGTCTCAATGTCATTTTTGTTTAATAGCCGAAGAAATATTACAACTGTTTCTTGTTGGAACGGCCCAGAAAAAGCACGTAAGAAAATAATTAAAAATTTAATAACCACTATTTAAGGTTACGAAAAATGTAATTTAAGAATAATATACCTCAGAATTTTCATGGGGATTTTATATTTTCATAGTGACATTTCATATTCTTTTTCATTCCCAGTCGCCTCAGGGTGACAGACAAAATCGTACAAAATATCCCCATTTTCCCCTTTTAATACATCTGCCAACGAAACTAAAGTACAGCAGGGCACAGGCCCGCGGCCCGGGGCGGTCGCCAGCTGTTCGCTCTCGGCACGATCCGTGTGCGTTTATGAAAAAACTTTTGTCTACATCCTTGGCATTGTCTTGTCAACTGTTGAATTCATTCCGGCTTTTAACTTTATCTTTGTCCGCCGCCGGGTCACTGACCTATGTCAGTTACTTTAATTAAAACTCTGTTTTGACTCGAGCGGTATTTGTACTTGCTTAGCTCAAAGCTAAACCTCTTTGATACGATTATGTTTTTGTTTTACCTTTGTAAAAGTAAAAAAGGCAAGTTTGTTTGTAACATTTTTGTAGGATTGTTTTAATAAGTAAAATTGTTTAACTGCAAAATCTATTTAGAATAAGAAATTACTTTAATGTATTTTGTTTACAGCAAATAATTAAAAAAAATATTATATTTAACAATTATCATGCGATAGATGAAAAGATAAAGATATTAAAATATTGCAGCTCTTTGTTCTCTTTGATATTTGTTACGACTAAATTTTTCCATTGCAAAAGAAGGTACACGGAAATATAACAGCAGTTATAAAAGTTAATAAGTAACTGGCTGCTTGTTCGTGTTCCCTTGCAGTCGAATACTCGGTACTTTTATGAAAAAAGTTTCTCCCGTTGCACTCCGAGACGGAGACTGCTACACGAATTCAGATATACCATAAAATACGTTATACATAATTTGGACAATCAAATAAACGTCTTTTCAAAATGTACAAACGCCCCAAAAATCCAATAAATCCTAAACTAATAATTTTCACGCGAAATATTTTCGTAGCCACATCGTAGCACTAATATTTTTCAGAAAATTCATCGTAAAAATGCCAACTTCATTTTTTGTTTAATGTTATTGCCGTGACTTTGGCGGGTAATCTACAAAAAATACATTATCTCAACTTTTCAGCATCGGGAAAATTGGGTCAAACTCTGTAATTGGTCTCCTATATTTACAAGGACATTAAATCAGAACGAAGGGAGCCATTGGCGTATAATTAGAATTCTTGAAATTTGTTCCTTTCGATTTATATTTTTAATCTATGTTTAAATAAAATGTTATTAATGTTAATATTATTCACGCTAACAAATGTTTATCTGGATCGATATATTTGATGTCTACGAAAGTGTTTGTGTTAACATCGACCCGTTGCTTTATATTTATTTAAAGCATAAGATAGTTAGTACATTAAGAACGTGTCCATTTTTTGTAACATTTCTTATAGTTGATTAAACTAAAAATAATGTGAAATCGTGTTCTTACCTTTATTTGTTGTGTGGCTAAGTGCGGTCTCTGAGCTGCTTACCGGCCTCTCTGAAACTTGTTCCGTTGCTAACACGGGAACCAGGGAGTTATCCGCTTGTTTAGTAGGACTTACAATAACTATTTACTTTTTAAATACATCTGAATATTTTTCGATTTCTTTAATGAAACTATATTTTTGTGGCATTGTTCGTGGTAAGTACCTTAACTATTGCTGCGTAAATATAGGAACAGATCAAACGATCGTAAACAAAACAACAATAAAAAGGGTTGAACCGTTTGCACGTACAAATTCAGGAACGGCTCTTAAACAAATAACTTTTTATTCCCCACCAGACAATCCATACGGGGAAAGAAAACTACTTTATTCAATACTTGATTTATGTAAAGGCTCGACGTTGGGGGAGGACGATTTGAATAGAGCTCCCCGTTAGCCATGTCGAACCTGAAAGCTTTTCATAAATGAAGCTTCACCTCAGAGAAAGGTAGCTAAAAGGCGACTGTTGTTGTGGAAGAAACTTTACACTTTGTGATGCGATGGGGCAGACTAGAGTACCTATTGTGTACACTGAATGTACTCTGATACACCGAGGTTATTTATTCGAAGGTATGAGATATCGCGTGCTATGTTCGTTATCGGATTCCTTGACCTTATTACAATGCCCGATATTTTATGTCATGAAACAACGTAATATGATTCAATGAGCCACGAAGCTGATACATAATCAATTCTGAAGGAAAAGCGAGTATTATACTGTAATAACTCGAAATACTATAATTCAGTGAGGACTGAAACCCTTTTTGTTAGTAATTGGGTCTTTTTACCATAAAGTGTAATACGGTATAGAGCGCCTATAATGATTATTATGGATTTGCCGTACTTAAAACAAACCTCTTCCCAGTTTTATAGTTTTAAAAAGCATAGTTCCTTTTTATCATGCAAGTTTAAAATCAGTCTCTGTTTAGTAGTTTTTTTTTATAAGAGAAGGGGCAAACGAGCGGCTGAATCACCGAGGTGATGTACGACGCACCTGGACATTTGCAACATACATTTGATAGGCTCGCTTCTTGAAGGACCCTAAGTTATGCTTCATCTTTTAAATCCTGTTTCAATTTCATGGTGGTAAAAGTTTAATCTTGCATTTCTGTTTACTGTCTTTATGCTACGTTTGGGAAAACTGTCTGTTGTGCTGTCGAATTTCTATAATAGGCTGTAATAAATTGAAACGATAATCCAGTAACATTTGTTATTCATATAATATCGGTGCGCGTACCGCGGACTGAGGACGGACGGTAGTCGAGGACCTCGGCTTTTACCGGCTCTCCTGTGGGACGCATTAAAAGAAGATTTGCCCTGACGCTACGGGACGTCAGTTAATGTTTCAAATTCACTATGTTTAGCGATATTGCTTGGGTATAATTTGATGTTCCTATATATTTTCTTATAAATATTGTGCGCAATTAATGTTTTTACCAAATCTGATATGTAATACTGTGAGTTTTTACACTAATATCATGTTTTGTAATCGTTTGCGTGTTTACATGGTGATTCGATGCAATGTCACGCATTGACGGTTGTCGCATTCTTAAAAGGCAAATAAACTCTAAAACTCAGCGCTCACTGTATCACAGGCATGCGCCATTTAAATTCCGTCACGAATGCTTTTTTTTAGAAGATTTATTTCACCACGATACATTAGTGAGCCTTGATTAGAAAAACAAGTTTATATTAGTGGCTAGTTTCGATTCTAAAGAAAGCGACAGTGGTTCTTACGTCGCGTGTGGCGCGTGCCAGCAAATGTTCGGATTCGATCATGCAAGTGCTAAGTACCGTAACATTTGTGATAAATACACGTCGATTAGTATCGATGCGAAACTCATTTTTTGTTATACTAAAGTACTAAAAGTTATGTTTGTTTTAGTTTAATGTGCAAAGCATTGTTTATTAATAGCAAAGAGAGCTTTGCACTAATCAGCCAACGCTACGTGCCCGTATTGTGATAGGTGGGCAGTTTTTATTTAGCCCAAGATATGTGTTTTGGAAACCCGTTCTGTTTACTCAAGCTATGAAACATTCTGGCCTTTGTTTATTTCTTCAAGGTATTCTTAACAACATTTGTCAATTCTGACTAATTAACTGATTTGTAAAAAAGTAACTTACACAATACGCATGTTATATAAAAACAAACATTAAATCCCTTTGTCTTGTACATTTATTTACCTAAAGCGACCGTCTTCCGAGTGTAATTAATGTAAGAGATCGGTTGATTCGGCACAAGGAAAATTCGTTACGGCGATTTGTCAAACAAATGTGAGGGTACATAAGCATTAATAAAAGGGAAACGAAATCCTCTTTGCAAGACAAAGGAGTCGGCATCAATATTTATTGGCGCGCTTAGTATTAATCGGGCGGGATCGTGCGCTGTATCGGAGAGCGAACGTCGGCGGCGGCGGATGGATGAACTGTCGCGGTCGGGGCGCACCTAATTTTTCCTCAGCGAATAATTTTTCAGTTTTCGTAGCGGCCGTAGCCGCGCCCGCTCTGCTCCTTGCTCAGCTACCGCCAGCCCGCCGACTGTCGGTGTCTCTGGGCCGGTCACGTCTCGCTGTTTTCATTTCAGTACGCCCCCAGACGCCGGCGAGCTCGGTCGTGTCTCACGTCGCCCGAACAACGCGCGCACGTACGCAATGTGTGACAATAAGTGTTGCTTCCTCTATTATCTCTAGATTTTGATTACTTTACTAAACTATAGTATTTCATACAATTGTTGTATATTAAACTTTTTTATTACTCATTGTGAATATTATACAGAGTTGCTACGTTAATATTGCCTACGAATTTGAACGCTACATCGCCTTTAATCTGGGTAAGTCGATTTTAAAAATTATATTTTCCTTAATTAAAATGAGTTTAACTTGATACAAAATTAATTTAAGTAATTAAAATAAAGGTAAAAGAGTTACTATAACTAACAATGAAATCGTAGCAGTACGATGTTGATAGCTTTGTTTTTAACATTTATAGAATTTAGTTTAGCAAGTTATTTGCCCAAAATACGGGTAAAAATCATAACAATATTAAAATGAAGGGATTTATTACATAAATGTAAGTGTATTGCAGTATTGTTGTTGTCAATGTAACTTCCTTAAATTTCAACACACCTTCAATCCCATTCAATCTCCAGCGGGCCCCCATTTTACTTCCGGGACCAATAAACAAAGCAATAACCTCTATTCGTAGTTTATACCATCGCCGACATACTTGTTATCTTTATAAATAATATTTTAGGCTCTTAGCAGGCGTAGCACATTAATTCCATGAACATTGGGATTTTAAAATGTTTCCTCTTAACGTCAAATCATACGATTTAGGATTTTTTGAAATTTTATAACCAAAACTGTAAGTAAAACTGGAGTCCGCGCTAACACTCAATTCATATAGGTATACATATCAGTACAATAGGTGTTAGTTCCAGCGATCAGAACTAAGTAAATCGTCGTTTGTAGAGACTACCGTTGCTACAATTAATTGCAAAATGTCAGTAAGCTTGTTGCCAGCTGTCAGACGCACAGTTGCCTCATCAGCAAAGCATCTACACATTATCAAGGTCCAAAGAAAAAAAAGATAAGTAAAATAAGCAAATAATGGCTTCTTATGTATTCGTTTGCGTGTGATTTGGATCGTCCGTGGACGTTGTGGCGCGGCGTAGCACATCGTGAATTTGACTGAGTGATTTCCCATATCGCTCCGACCGATGAATCACATTACACGGCTTTTCCATTTTTTACCGTCGCTGAAGATGTAATGGGTAAAATAAAATGTAATCGTGCTTTGCATATTAAATTCTAATATTGCTAAGACGAAGAAGTTATATTTTATTTTTGTATGTTTTCTTCATGTTTTTTAGTGTGACTTTAACGACTCTCTTAACAGTTTTATTTTAAACTCAAAAACGATTATGTTTATTTTATATTTAGGTATACAAAAACGTTTAATTTTATATTTTTTTTTTATTGCAACTCCATTAAATTTAAGAAAACGTTCTGTTGACCATATTATGTTATGTGGCAACATTATTTTATCTACATGCTTGTATGTTTATACTTTCCCTCGCTTTCAGCTGTAGGCTAAATAAAATTTTCCGGTATCGCATTATTAACCCCGTGAGGGCAGCAAAAGGGAGGGGACATTTGTTTTATGTCGTGTTACATGTTTATTGCCCGTTCTCGAATATCATCTATTATTATAAAATTATACCCGAAATGTAAATTGAATGCGGATATTGATCCACATAACAAATAATTTAAAATTGTGTTTTATTATCCCACAAAATACAATTTAGTTTCTTAAGCCTTTTTTATAAAAGTAGGTTTATAGTACAGTCATAAAGGTTTTCAGGTGGTCCTACCCTCATATCTAGCGAACCATTACTTAAAAGCGACATTCGATCGTTTGTTTGAACGGCGATGGGCGGGAACGTACAGATTAGGTGTGATAAAAAGTGGCACGTATTTGTTACATGCTACGACACACTTCATTACATGACAACATTCGAAAAAGGTTACCATAAAATATAACTATAATTCTGTATAAATTACACAAATAATGAACACTTTAATGTGTAGGCGAACCTTGCTGAAATGTTTGTATGTATATTTCACGTCGCATAACAAATACCGAAGCACGCTGGCAAGTGCAGTTATGCTCGACTAAAACTATGGCTTTCCCGGTACTGGCACAGAGGCAGGCCGTAAAGCACAAAAAGTGCACCGGGAGCGTGTACTGAGTACATTTACGCCTCTGTTTGTAGCGGGCCGCTATTCAAGGGAGGTTATTATTAAAAAAGGAGTATAGCTGTGACGTCGCCCAGCGCCTTGCTTTCGCCGTTTAAGATGAGAAATGGGCAGTAGAAGCGCCGCGACAGCTCCACCGAGATTGCGGCTGCATAATGCTTATGCATTGAAATACTGAATATTCATTGTTGCCACGCGTAATATAAGCTCCGAGCTCTTTAATCAATTTTCCTTTTGCCTGCTGCAATATTGCTCGGTAATAGTCGTTATGACGGTTGCTAAATTGCAACTGGACGTCTTTATTTGCAAATGGCCTTTTATGTACATCTGTGGCTCTTTAATTAAAATAGAAATGAAACGTTTGTTTTTGTGTTACTTAATAACGGGAAGAAGTATCTATGAAGTTAGTAAAAGTACGATTTGATGTTTTACAAAAGAAAGCAAAGAGATTGGATAAATTAAATAAAATGAGTAGAAAGGTCAGGTGAATACCCAAAGTACTTTTCGATTGGCGATATCGCTGATGGAATCGAGAAAAATGTATGAAGCTGACTCTGACGTTCGATAAGACATCAGACTGTCACGTGTGAAATATCGAACGTCGTTGTCAGTTTCAAAGACATTCGCTACAGAATCGCTTCGTAGCGAATGTACAATACTTTGGGTAACCCCCAGGTTATTACAAAATCGTTTGTTTTTTACAATTGAAATTTAATTTTTCCTAAAGTAGAGAAATATCTTGATCTGTTGATTAGAATAATAAACTAAATGTTTTTCCTGCTATATTAAAAAAAATCGCTACAAACACAATATATTAGTAAAAATCACGAAAGTTTAAAGTTATATATCACAATGTGTCTTATCAAAACTTAGAGATAATGTATGCCAAAGGTCTTGGGTTACTATGTTATGATTTATTGTTTTGCCACCAAGACTGTTATCGCGTATGCATTCGAAATAATGTTGCAATTAAAAAAATGTTCGTTAAAATGCTATTGAAGTATACAAAAAAAATACAACTATTTCTTATCTACGCGGCCGTAGCTGTTCCAATTAATGAGCCGGTGAACACCTCAGGTTTATCTCAAATTACTTAGAAAATGAGGACAGGAAAGGTCCTATGGGTAACATTATTGAAAAAGGGTCGCCCTGATTGATATCCAACTTTGCACGTTCAAAATGTAGAGTTTCTCTTTTTTTTCGTTTGTAGCATAAAAAAGATTGACTCAATTTGTTTCTGTCGGCCGCGCAATAAACTCACTGAGGGTATTTTTTTTAAGTAAGGATTTATCTTTTCCGAGAGCTGGTAATCGCCCTAATTTCATATAACGACATTTAAATTATGTTTTGAAGTGTTATATTAATGAACTTTGTTAATTAATAATCCAAATAAAACGCTTTGCTTTCTTGAAAAATTATTTTATAGAACTTACATTTTTTGTAATAGGATCCCTAGTCTATAAAAACATTGGAATGGACCGTTTTGAGAGTCCTGAAGGCAGTTACGCTTTAAGTACACTATATTTCTCACGGTATCACCTTTACAGCTTTATAAAGTACGGAGGCTGTTACCGTAAAATCGCATAATATTTCCTGAAGAACTTTTTCTCTGCGGTGTTATTGTTTCTAACAAAAATTTAATTACCTCAAGGGCGGTGTTCTCGAGGCCCATTGTGGTTGGAATAAAACGTCGCACGCACTGCTGCCGCTGCCGACCGTCACGAGGGAGCTCACCGTGATAGATGATATTCGAGAACAATTAATCTTGGCCAAAATATGCGGACGATTTGCAAGCGAGTGGTCGGGCCTAATGGTCGGGAGGATTATCGCGAGACCGCGTCCCGCGCCCCGCGCTGCACGCCGCACGCTCTCACAAGCCCCGCGCTCTCATTAGCGCCGAATATCTTTCTTTGAGATTCATATAAGTTTTCTAATAGACAACAATTGCGTTCCGTTTCTCGTTGTGTGAAGCTATACTCTGAAATCGAAAACGATGTTGCTAATAATCATTTAAGTAAAATCTAAAATAAACATTAGTAATAACAGCCGAGTTACGATGTGCTTGTCGGCCTTCAAATATAAAAGCCTTCAGTTTGCTAGCTATTATTCTGTTTGGCCTTGTTTATTTATGCAAAAGCTAAGGCCTTGCACGATACTTTTAATTAATTAATCAATAATTAAAAACATTTGCAAAACATTTTATTCTATTACTTTTATCTTTCTTTATGGTTATGATAAAGCGGTATATAAAGCGCAAGGCGCGTGGTTTGCCAATTTTTTACCACTTACATTTGATAAAGCATCGGTACATGCATATTCTGAGATGTCCCGGGAAGCAATAACGTGGCGGCGAACGCTCGTATATCATAACCGGGGCTTCATATGAGAAACGAGACGCCTCGGACACGAAGGCGTTATGCAACGCTGTCTTAGGATAATGTCTCGCATAAATTCAACATAATCCTACAAAATCCACCCAACTCAAATTATTAGCGTTCAATGTTATTAAAAAAAATGACAATAGGAATAAGAAGCCTAGAATTAAAAGTTTAAAGTGTGACCGTATTACAGCTTCTATAACTTATTTTGAACATGACGTAGCTAAACTTAGCAGTATTATGGTGCTTGAGACCGGTTGCGGTGCAGCGTTGCACACAGGGTCAGTTTAATGACGGAAATGTTCCGTTAATTGGAGATATCTGTTTGCAGCAACTTCAATTGAATTGGAAATGCGTTATTGCTCCCTCTATTCGAGCTACCAAAGGCTGGTCTACGTGAATAGATATCGTATTCGTTTTGTTCAATACCGGTATTTCATTAGCAACATGTGGTATTGTATTTTAGTTATTTTTACCGTTAATTTGTAGCGTTACTTAACATCTTTATATTTATTGATTTGGAAATATTTAACAGTCTAAACAGGTTGTGAAAATTACCGTTGTTGAAACTTTTTCTCCTATGATGATCCAGTCAACTCAACTAACCTTTCCTATCCAATTAGCGAATGCGTTTGAGAATACATTGTAGGTCTATTCGGGAGTAACACGAAACAATGATTAAGAGTTATAAACATGATTGAAATCCTTCAATATTCAATTCAAAACAACCACATTATGTAATGTAAAAATAGTCATATAGTCAATAAAGCGCACAACGGTATACATATAGGTAGACTTGTTTGCTGTGCGGTATGGGAGGCGGCGCGCAGGATAAGTCGACTCGCAGATGCAAATTAGCAGAATCACAATTAGTGCTTGATTGTTGTTCATCTTGCAGCTTGCATTTAGCAAGTGAAACAAGTAGCTAAGATATTCACGAAATGAAACACGACGGAATACGCTACATTTTTATTCCGTAACCGCATTCTATCTTTTCAATTCTAGGGAATATAACAAGCCTATTCAAAGTGTTGTAATGATTTGCTCTACTTTTAAAAGACCAGTGAAGTCGACATACAATCCGAATGGTAAGCTTCATACCTTAGATGTCTCGTTATTACCGTTATAGATTTTTTTTTGAAATTACGTGCACGGATACGAGTATTATAAAATCTTATAATTATAAGTCTTCTAAATTAACCATAGTACAAAGTAATATGGTGTGCACTACCAGTAGAAGGACGTTTAATGCTATTTGTATAACAAACAAAACGTCCTTAGAACGTCCTTCCGGTTGACAGATGATGTTTAGTGGCAATTAATCTTGCCTGACCAAATATGCGGGCGAATTGCGGTCCCACTGACGTTGTAACTACGATGTTCCGCCTCCACGCGTCTCAGAACCATCCCTTATTTCTCACGAAACTTAAATACGGTATTTGCTTCTGGGAATTAATGCAAACCAATCGCTCGATCCGCATATTTGTCTTCTTAATAACACACGTTTAAGCCGTTGAAACGTCTATTACCCGTGAAGTATCTCATATGTAACGTAAAATAAACATTTCCACTCGAACGTGACTTCGATACAAATGTCGGGGTAAACGTAAAACATTGTGCGATGTCGGAAAACGATCTGCTTCCCTTGCGGCGTTAAATAGCAATCGACATATGGACCTGTGCACTCGAAGGCCGTTTGTTTTCGCTCCTATAACTATGTGTAGCGCAGAGTCGATCGTTACATTGTGAGGTTGGTGTTTACTCCGCTATTATGCGGATATCCGAACAGGTTTGCGCAGCCGAGGTGTGGCGGACAAAGTTATAATAAGTTGGACGTAACTTGACATAAGATGGGACCGCTTCCTTATCGAGAGCATTGTCTCCTGATCCCGAATAACAACGAGGTGTTGTGAAAACTTTGTATAACACCTAACAATGTACTTTTTATTATTATTTTTTATGAATGTAGATAAACTTGCTTTGGTTATCCGCTAGCCACTGTCTTATTAGATGAGAGAGAAAAGTGATCACGTAGCGCTGTCAAGTAACATTGTTCCGAGTTTGGAGTAAATCCTATTCGCTTCACCGCCACCGCCTAAAAACGTTTTTCCGTCTAATTAACAACTTTAATTACTTCTCTCACTGCATCGCAATATCTCTTTGAGAGTATTTAATCTTAATTACCGCCCTCTCATCTCCTACTTAGATCGCATCATTCTTTTTTATTACAGCCGCTTCCATTACTGTCAGTAAAAAGTCGCGGCAGCCGCTTGTAGACGAATTAACCTTTAGAGTGAGCTTGTAGATCCGTACCCCGGTTACGGACGGGTCATTCGGTAGTTAATATTCAAAGGGTCGTACGATCTCGGATTCCGGGCGCGTTTCACTTCCACGGCTGCCTCGAAACGAGCTCTCGAAAGCTTCCTTTCGGTTTCCGTGTGCAGTTTTGCGTCTTCGTAGGAATGGGAATCGACGTGCTATCTTAAAGGCACGTATCTGAAACAAATGTTCAGGCTAAATTGTATTTCTATAATTTCCACAGGTAATCCAGATTTTAATAGGGTGTACGTTCGAATAAAATCATGCATTAGTCAGACTGCGAGTTTCACTTAAACTACTGCGCGGTGAATTTCGTAGCACTTTGAAAGCTTTCCGCTTCTAGAGTAGCATAAAAGTCATTGTTGCAACTATTTTACCTCAACATTCTCGTCACAGTTTAGTCAATGTATATTATATTTAATTTATACGAATAATAAAATCCATTGAAATTTTACATTTACTTTTGAATGGAAAACGCAGCATACATTCGGAACATTTGATTGTTCGCTTAATCAGTTTTCGCATTCATTACTCAACTTTTAATCAAATTATATCCAAGATTTTGAGGTTCGCCTCTTCAATTTCACAGTTGAATAAATTTATTTTAGTACTGTAAAGAAGTATTTGGCGGCGAATCCTTATTCTTATGAAGATAAGGTTGAATTTATAGATGATGTCGTCGGATGTGTTCACGATTCAACGATTCCAGAGATTATTTGGAACAAATTGATATTTTTCTATCTTTCACTCAGTATATTTTGTTGTCACGTTCCGATATACTTTTCCGTATGCCTCAAATTACGTTGCCATATTCTCGGAATTTTTTATACATTTCCATTACACGACGAAATCGTATTATTCAAAGTTTCTTCCAAAAACAAACACGGAATGTTTTGAGATGAGAAACATAATAAAGCTCAAGTACAATAACTTAGCTCGGCGCGTTTGCATTAAACAACGTTGCTCGGTTAAAACAAGGCTTTAAAGTTTATAATATGCCTGAATCTCCTGGAATCTCGTGAATAATAACCAACGTACAGAACGAAACAGAAATTTTGTTTATAATTGAATCTATAGATTTTTACTAAAGGCTTTTGATCGTTATATTTATGTTTTTTTTTGTTGTGCAGGTAGTACCGATGGTGGCATCGTCCGGCCGCGTTGAGCCGCGTCGCGCCCGGTCTCGGGCTCCCCGGCCGTGAGGTGTGCCCCGCGAGCGCAGCAGCCGCCGTGATGAGCACAACCCGCCACCATGCGTCGGCGGCCATTCTGAACCGGGAAGTGACGCGTCGGGCGCGAAATGGCCCTCAGCGGCGGCGCAGGCAGCCCGCCGGCGCACGCGCGCCCGCCCGCCCCCACTCACTATGAGATGTGGAAGCACGGCAAGTGGCGACAGAAAGCACCGCCGCCCCGCACAGACCCCGCCATCCGAGTACCAAGATAGAGACTGCAGTGTTATACAGGCCTAAGTGTTTCCGTGTAGTGTAAATATAGTGTGTTCGTTAAGCATGTCGGGCGAAGGGCGCGGCTCGCGCACCCCGCTGCTGGAGTGCGGCTACGCGCAGGCACAGGCGCACGCGCACAAGGCGCCGGCGCCGCGCTGCTGCTTCTGGCTGGCCAGCCACATCAACGTGAGGAAGTGCGTCGCCGGCGTCATGCTGCTCTCCGTCCTCACCATATTCTTCTATACGTATTACGTCACCGTGCCGCTAACGAGGTGAGTTCCTCTAACCCACTGGTTCATTCTATATTATTCATCATAAATAGGTATTATAGAAACTACAATTGCACAGAACGGTAATAATACATACCTTTTTAATTGTAAGATAGCAGGACTACTTTACAAAATTACCATTACAATTTGCATACAGTGGCAAAGGGCACTTAATCAAATAACTGAAAATTTTAATAAATTTAAAATTAAAGTGTCGTAAACATACTCAACATAATTAATAACTCCTGTTGAAATATGCGTCATTCGCACAAAATCCAATTTACTTGCTTACTATCGGCAGCAAACACGTCGGTGCCGGGGAAAATTAATAATATGAAATTATCGCGTTTTCGGTCACTATTGTATAGTTGCAGCGAGATTAGTGGCCACTGTGTTGACTGCATTACGCGTTGAAACAACACGCCCGCGCCGCGCCGTGTAACTTTAAACAGCGCTTTAATGCATCCTAAATTTTTGTTACAAACGACATAATTAATGCGCGGAAGCCTTGCATAATGAAGTGGTCCGGCACTAAATCGCTTGCCGCTAATGCCGTTATAAATACTGATTTACCGCACTGATATTAATGTCTTAATAGACCGCTGTAAATGTTACAAATTCCTCCACGCTCATTGTTTACAATTATTTGAGTTATAGTTTGCAAACTCGGTAATTTATATCATTTATGTTTGTGTAATTTGTGTTATAAGATTAATATTATATTAACATACTAGCGACCCGCCCCGGCTTCGCACGGGTGCAAAATTAATACTAAATACAATACAGAAAAACTGTGAACATTTTATATAACAGCCATACTAACAATAATTGAACCCGTGCGAAGCCGGGGCGGTCACTAGTTATAAACCTTCCTTATGAATCACTCTATCTATTAAAAAAACACATCAAAATCCGTTGCGTAGTTTTAAAGATTTAAGCATAAAAAAGCGTTATTGTTTTATACTATGGAAGGATAAGGATAAGGAAAAAGCTCTTACCATAATACTGGGAATATTTACCACAAACACACAAAGTGTCGTCTAAAAGCTTTGAATTTATAATTATGCTAATATGTTATTTCGTGTTAAAATTATTAACTGTTTGAGCAGGAATCACTTAAATTACCTTTGAATAAATTGTGGTTAGAAAAATTTCGCAGTTAAAAAGAGATTGTGGAGACTTAATATTGTATTTTCACAAGCTTAAATAACATTATAAGTATTATCACGGGGTTCCATTCCATACAAAAGTTTTTTAGTTTATTTTTTTTTCACTAGATGGGGTTACG
>QDHC01001161.1:1371603-1386523 GCA_013186455.1 Papilio dardanus tibullus
TAATTTCGCGCAGACGTTGTCATGGACGAGAACTAGTTACTCTATATATCTAGATTATCAGCACATATAAAAAACAAGTTCAACTCAGCTAACCTCTATTTTATCTATTAATACTAGCCTATTAACTGGCAGTATCATAAACACGCCATACCGTCATTAATCATACCAGCTCTATGAGTTCTATACCGACGTCATAATAATAGTGAAACAGTCTCAAACAAATATAATTTTTTCCTATACATATCATTTGATGACATGAGTTAGTTTGTGTAAATTGTAATTATATGATAATCAATCTCTTGGAAATCGTATGGAAAATTACTACGCGATATTTCCACTGTCGTGAATCGTAATACTTGCATGTTGTCTCTGCTATTTTAAAAAATAATGTGACCGTTGTCTTTGCTTTTATAAAAGTGTGTGCACAGTGGAAACGCACCTTTATATCATTTAATATACATAGTAGTGTTCATATCAATGTTAGCAACAGTTTCAATGCTTTAATATATCTATGCATAAAGCCACGAGCGGAAATGTCTCGCCTGCGCATGCACAATACGTTCAAGCAAAATTAAACTCTTAGTGAAGGGAATAAAGCATATTTTTTTCGAGAAAAAATTGTTCTTTACTATACATTTCCGTCCATTCTGAATAACGTCTGTCATTAATCCTTGCATAATACAAAGTATTTTAAATCGTCATAATGAATGGAATATATTCTACACTACACATATCAAAACGTCTATCTATAGAGTGCGTATCAATGAAAAGGTATGAATATAGTTCAACTAAACTTAGTTTTGGTTTAGATCCTAATAATAGGCAATTCTAGTCACTTTAAACCACAACCCTCATACCTAATTTCCAAAATTACATTTTGCATCGTCTTTTTTGACAATGGAATATTACAAAAATACTTTTATTCGCCAAAACAAAGACTTATAACTAAATTTTCCACACCGATCCCAGTGAAAAAGCGTTAATACACCTAAAACATCCTAAGTATCCATTTTGTTCCAGGTTTTGTCACATGTGGAATCACCAGCAGCCTCACTTGTACAACAACGTGTCTCAACTCGAAGCTGAGATGATGTTGAACAAACAGTTTGCACTGGAGCACGGCATCCCCACCAACTCGTGCTACTCCGTGTCCCCCCACCACTCGGGAGTGTATCCCGTACACGAGCCGCTGTACGAGGCGTGGCGTAAAGTCTGGGACGTCCAGGTCACCAGTACTGAAGAGTATCCACACTTGAGACCTGCCAGGTAAAGTAATATAGAATTATATTGTGATTTAGAGATGTCAGCTCTATCAAGTTTATAATGCATTATTATTCTTGATAGTTTATCACAAGGTCGTGCGGTCAACCTTATAAAGGTTAAATGCTATTTCTTGGCGTAATGACTTGTATTAGCAGTTTTAGGAATGTGAAAGAAGTAAGAAAGGACCACAATCAAAACTAAAATTGCTCTTACAAAATACACACTTAACAATCATAACAGTCAATTGTTTTTATTAAAACTTTTAACTTCTATATACAATATCTAGCTTTCTATGAATAATTCAATTCAATTGTATTCGATTGAATAATGATGACAAATTAGCGGTAATAGAACCGATGAGTACAAGAAACCATAAAGGAAGTTATGGTCCCGCTAAAAGCGGTTGAAACCGGAAGTAAGATGGCGATCGCTTCCACAGACTGACATAAAAAGTGGCCGTAAAACTGAGCAGCGACAACGCGCGGAACAGACCGATTGCTTGCCTCTTGAATAAAACAAAATTAATAAAGCCACGACTAGTATTGTGGGAATTTCGTCTTGCAATAAAATGCTCTCTTCATTCCTAAAATAAAAAAATAACAAAAAATAATTGACAATTTATACTAAATATTTGTTCCCAAAAACTCACAAAAACAATGTTTAAAACAAAAGTTAAAAACTGCTTAAATTATTTCATAAATTATTAAATTATTTTATTGTGATTAATTAAAAGTTATTTACTACTCTTTATTTTTTTTGGTACTGAATGGAATAATTATATTTATTTTTTAATGTCGTATTTATTATTTAATTTAAAATATGACTATTAACAAAACGCTCAAGCGACATGTAGCTCTGTTGCTTTGAATTAAGATTTACTTTAGCAATAAAATAAATAATAAATCTAGTTGATATAAATTATGAGCACGAAATATTTCTTATTTCAAAAAATAAAAAGCTAATTCACAAAAATGTATCAGAATTTGTAGAAATAAATTACTTTTTGTCCTCTCTCTATTCCTTTGTGATAACGTACGAGCATATATTTCAATTTGTAAATAAATTGAGAAACTCAATTTTCTTCAAATCAGACAAGTTAAGTTTGCCATTTAAGTTATTTATAACAATAATGTAAAATACTTGTTAAAACTTTCGTGAGACATTAACATACTAATGAATGCGGCAATATAGAACTCACGTGTAGTATTCCGGGACCGGTACCGACTAGTTTCGGACTCTTCGAGAGTCCATCTTCAGGGCGAGTGCTAGTTAGTTCGTTCAGTTCGATGCTCGCCTTGACGATGGACTCTCGAAGAGTCCGTAACTAGTCGGTACCGTTATCTACGGAGACTACACGTGAGTTCTAGCCGCATTAATTATAATGTAAAATACTTTTAAGGGTGAAATTTATTTCAGAACTCAAAAGAGAATAACGGTTAAGAACTGGACTTAATTAAACTAATCAATCAACTAATGTTACAAATAGTAGATGAGTGTGTATTCGTGTTCATTTAGACAAATTGGTATAATTGAAAACCACTTTAACCCTACAATTTGTTAGTTAAATGCTCAACGATGTGCTTTTATTAACCTTTAAGATCAATGCTCTATAAAATTTATGTTTTACAATATAAAACAATGTTTATAAATTGTATTAAATTAACTCCAAATACATTGAACAATAATATTAATTCAAAAAAACTTCTAGAATAGTCCACAGTTATTAATTAACAAGCTATCGTATCTGGGTTAATAATGATCTCATTTAAAATTAATAACAAAATTATCAACTAGAGTGATTTTTATTATTCCAACATAACAAACAAAATAATTTATACTTTGTTTCATAATCTTGTTTTTAGTGCAGTACCACACAGCGTGTATTATATTTATCAGCACAGCCGACCCTCTGACACGAGCTAATTATTATTGATAATTTTATTCCATTGAAGTGATTATAAAATACGGTAGTTTCCCAAGAAACCAAAAAACAAACTTGTAATTAAGGTCGTCCGTTTGTAAAGATAACGTAATGTGTTTATTTGAACCAAATGGTCTAAAAATATTTAATACTGGTCTACATTAATACTTTTAATAATTTGAAATAATACGTTGCTGCTCTTCTTTCGGCACTCACACATTTGTAACAACTTTGCGGACACAAGGTATTATTATAAATAAAATAAATAACTCATTTTTAGTCTTTAATCAGTTCCCCTCACTATAGATTTATTATACAAGATCACCAATTAACCCTCCAAGTGCTACAATAAGATTGTAATATAGATTACGTCGCGGCTTCCGTCACCGGGGAGTGATGGTGCTGCCGCGGCAGACGTGCGGCCTGTTCACGCACACGTTGTTGCTGGAGCGCTACCCGGGCGGCCGCCAGCGCCTCGACCGCTCCATACAGGGCGGGGAACTCTTCCAGACTGTCATCAATAATCCTGTAAGTTGCTACTATAATTACTGCCTAAATATTTGTTCGTATTGATGTTATCTTTCTCCTTAAAACTGAGATTTTAGCATTGATTTTTGGGTGGTAAAGGCGTATGGTAGGTATCGAATGTACAAACATTTCATTACATTTCAAATAATTCACTGTTTCAGATGTAGAATGTAACATCTGAACTTACAAATAAAATGCCTCAAAGCACAATTATTCTTCTATACTATTGCGATATGTTGTGAATTATATAGATACGAGTAAATCATTTCTAGTCAGATCATGTGCATTAGTGAAAAACTGCTTTTATCATTTCACGTCGAAAAAACGTTGTAATAACAACACTTTGCGAGGGAATCCGTCCCGGTATTCGCTAATGGATGACGTACGAACGACTGAGCGTACTTTTGACATTTTTGTAGAGAAGGGACACCATTCGTCGCGTACAAAAACGGATTAATGTTGCTACAGGACAACATTAGTTTGATTTGGGTTCGTCCAAAATCAATATATCATGTTGACACGGATATGGCCCGACTAATGTATCATGGCCAATGGTTGAAAAAAACGTTTCAGAAACAAACTCCTGTGAAACAATGTAACATCAATCAGACATACGTATACATATATTTTTGTTCAATTTTCTAATTAAACCGTATAGTAAAGTAAAAGTCCATCCTGTTTTTAAACCGGGTCTTACGTGTAAACACCATTTAAGCCGAGCTACCGCCGCAAAAGAGTAGAGAGCCAGAGATGGACAGCTGAGCGGCCTCAAATGTTCTTGCGTCCCCATCAAGAAAGAGCTGAGCTAAGCGAGCCCAATGGCATAACGCAGCTGTCTCATTTGGTACAGCTCGGACACAACTCGGCTCTCTAAAACATTTCGATTCTTTGTGACACATCTCATTTCTCTTTGTTGGTGGGGACACAAGTATGCAGTTTCGTATGAAAGTGGAAAATGGAGCCGCTCAGCTCTTTACTCTTTTGCAGTGTGCGCTTACCTTTAATATGATGATATGCACATTACATTAGACATATATTAGTTATGTGATTTAAATGTTGAAAAACTTATCAATGCGACTCGACAATTTAATATCGACTCGATTGAATATAGCTTCCCAGTTAGCTTCAATTAAAATTCTCAATTTTAATTAAATCCCCATTAATCCGAGTGACCAAAATTTAATTAAAGTCATAGAAGTGACGTCGAATCGAATGTCGGAGTTACGAACTAAAAGCTAGATAGAATTTTCTAAAGTTGGATGAAAATTACTTTTGTCGACATAAAATATCGTGATAATTAGATGGGTTACTGTTGAAACTAATAGCTATTTCGAAATATTTATAATGTAAAAAGGGAATTTTCCAATTATGAAAAAATCATTAATCCGGCTACAGACGCTCAGTTTTAACTGTCGAACTATACGACTGCGCAGTTAAAACTGACGTGTCTACACAACTGAGAACTGTGCAATTCAAATTGACGTGTGTACGTCACTACAGTTACGTTTGTAGACGACTTTATGTTGTTCATATTGGAAAGCATTACAGTAAGTAGGCATAGTATTTAACTAATTGTCCTCTGTTGATAATCGATGACCTAAAAATAATGAAACCAATTCATCGTTAAAAAGGGATAAACCTGTTGCATGAGGAAAAAGTATAAAAGAATTGCGCGTCGAGCCAAATCGGTCCGTTTAGAAAAACAGAGGCACGAGCTCCAATACCCTTTAGCCGGGTTTTCGAATTCGCTCCATTGCTTTCATAACAAAAATTTATAGATAAGCTTTACATGTATAAAACGTAATCCCCCCAATATTTGTGCATGTTTTTCTTGTATTATTTTTATTACAGTGTTGTTTTAACCAACAAAAAAGTATTTATAATACTAAGTGACTTCTCATTTTCATTTCTTCTCAATATTATGAGCAGTCTTTCTAGAAAGCCTTTCAACGAAACATTATCGTAGTATTTTTTTACAACGACATTCTCTGAAATATAGTTCCTTTACAATTCGAGACGTCTTTGTACTGCTCTGACTAGTTTTTAATTACTCTACTTGCTTTTAAAATATTTTACCGACCGTCTTTTGTAATAAAAAAAGACCTTGTATATGATACCAGGTCTTAAAATATATAATATACCAGGTATTATAAAAGTACAGTAACTGAAGCATTTATAACCGTCTAATGAAAACGTAAGTATTAGATTTGTCCTGAGAAATGATCTACTAAATGGTATAAGGACGTCTTTTTGCAGCTCTAAACGCGGCATTTCGACTTTAACCATGTCTATGGTACATTTACACCATAAGCTGGCTACACAGTCACAATTTTAACTGTACAGTTCGACTGCGCAGTTAAAACTGTCGTGAGTAGACAAAACTGAGAACTGTATAACTCACATATGGCGTCAATTTGAACTGTACAGTAAAATTGTACAGTTAAAGTTGCGCAGTTAAAACTGAACGTTTGTAGCCGGCTTAACATTCTACAGGATTTCCTATATAAAACAACTGTTGTATGTAGACATATATAACATTATTGTTGTACTATAATTCCGTTGTCTGACATACGATATTGTCATAGATCAACATCTTCATGACGCACATGTCAAACTACGGCAACGACCGTCTCGCGCTGTACACGTTCGAGTCCGTGGTGAAGTTCCTCCGCTGCTGGACCAACGTGCGCCTCGCCTCCGCGCCGCCGCTCGCGCTCGCACACAAGTACTTTCAGCTGCGGCCAGATGAACTCAACCCGCTGTGGGGGGTGAGTACACATATCACTATGTTATCACATTTGTTACCATGTGTTACTGTCTTACAATATCTCAACAACTTTATCTCATTTTAGCATCATCTACACAATACTTTTTATAAGGATATGATAGGAAAGGGAAATGGATTGACGGATGAGGAGACGCATAGGAAGAGGAATTATCCTCTTGCTGTGCGTCTCCTCCGTACGAGTATATTATGGGCAGGCAACGCACCTCCAATTGCAGATGTCTATGGGCAACGGTCCCTTCGCTTTGTCAGCGAATCCACGTGACCGCTTGCTCGTTTGCCACTCTGTAATAAAAAACACAATATCTCAAATTTTTACGTTAATCTCTCGTTGTATAATACAATATCCCACCAGTCTCATCTCATTCTCTCAACTTAAATTCAATCTTGTTTCTTAGGATATTCAGTAATGAATAAAAACTTCTGTTAATGGTGGACCATGGTGGATAATAAAATATCACGCAACGTAGCTGACACATTTTTCATTAAAATATTTTTTATAGAAATAAACGAGCAGTGCATTTATAAAGATTTTTTATAATTTCATTTATATCATGGTACTATAGAAAATTATAACAAAAACATATTGTAATTAAATTTAACAGAATTTATAAAATATATAATATTTACTCGAACAAACCGACATGACGCCCTTGATTCAATTTGCGGACGGATTCGTGGAATACGCCAATGTGTACTTTGCTAAATGACTCGGTGACGTCACACCCTTAGTATTATGTACATTTGTTTTTACTGATAGCCAATACTTATAAAATAAAGTACTAAAATATGTTTATTGTTATTATATTTCTTACAATTTGTTGTTATTCAGAGGTAAATGTCTCTGCTCAACTAATAACTACATTAAACATTAATTTTGGACACTCTATTGGTTCTTTGTTTTATCGAATAACTATTTTAATTGTATGACGCACATAAAAAGTACTTATCTACTTTTGTGATTGGAAAATTTGTAACAAAGTTCTTGGAAATTAATTTCCATTAACTATTTTCAACTAAGCACAAAAGTTTTGAGATGCTTAACGCCAATGATCAAATGGCGAATTCGCACAGCGCTCTGCGAGACTTAATTCTACCGATAGTAAAACTTTCTCAGTAAAACAATGAAATAAAATTAAAAAGTTAAAAATGTAGAATTGTTTTACGTACAAACAAATCATTTAGTTCGAAAGTTCTTTGCAATATCTTACCAAAAGCAATACTATTTTAAAATCACTTTTACAATCGTTTAAATACATGTGGCATAAAATATCTTTAGACTCTTCGCTATACTAATGGGAATATAAAAATGGAAAGAGAAAACCGTAAAATGCTGAGATTTGCGTTATAAAAAATGCTCAGTAACGCTTTTGAATGAGCGCCTTCGTAACAAAATACACAAACTAAGTCAAAACAAGCCGAAACTTTGGTCGGCACAATGATGCCGAAATATTTAACTTTCTAAATAAAAGAAGTTATTATAAAGCTTATTTAACTTTGGTTAGCACTAATTATACTTTTTTAGAAGTTATTATCGACCTAAGATAGTGAACTATTATCATGTTTAGTTTAGAAATCTAGTAATTTTCCATGTCACTGCTAGAATATTTCAAAATTAATTACCCTAAGTAGAAAGAGCTTAGTCTGATTTTAAACATTAATGAAGACATAAAAGCAATTAATTAAGGTAGTTATTTCAATAGACATTGTAGTTTGCAAAGTTGTAAATTGTGATAACCACATTCGTAACACGTTTGACAAACGATTGTTGTGCAAGTCCCGGCCGTTTGATCGATTAACAGTTGAAAAGGGCGCGTGCATTTGAACCTTCGACCATTGTATCGATTAACTGTTTTCGATGGACACAGAATAATAATATATGGTATTGTTAGCACATATGAATGTAATAAGTTACAGTACACAGAAGCGGTTTGGTTACTTAAAAAGTTCCTGAAGCCTTGTTCACACCAGGATAGTATTTTAGTCGAGTAGCAAGAAGCATTTATTAGAAAAAAGGATTTACCACAGTTCGGACTCGTTTAAGCCTAAACCTACGACCTAGGGTAGTCATTTAGTAACTAAACGAGTCCGAACAGCAACATTTTATTAGAATAGATTAGTAAATCCATTGTTCGGATACTTGCTACTTGCTACTCGACTAAAATACTATCATAGTGCGTCCAAGGCTTTAGTGTAGTTTCATAGTATTATTATGACTGAGTGACTTTATAACGATTCGAATGTTACAGTTATGTGATAATTTTTGTTGTAAAGAAGCTTTATTATCTACAGTTAATACTTTAATATCATACTTCTGTATACTTAACAGAGAAATATTTTACATTTTTTTAACTACCAAGAGACGTTCTGAAGGTTACAATTAAAAGGTAACCGTATGTCCAGAATCCATGCGACGACATACGTCACCGTCGTATCTGGTCGAAGAGTAAATGGTGCGGCAGTCTGCCGCGCGTGCTGGTCATCGGGCCGCAGAAGACGGGCAGCACGGCGCTGTACAGCTTCCTGGCCATGCACCCCGCGCTCGTGCCCAACCTGCCCAGTCCCACTACATATGAAGAGCTGCAGTTCTTTAACAATAATAATTATCTAAAAGGATTGGATTGGTAAGTAAATCTTAGTTGTAGTTGTCACGACTAAATATATGGGAATATGATTTTTATCTCAGATTTATACCATAATAGAAGCCCACTGTATGAGTCCCTATGTGTGTTTGAAACCTTTATTATCAGCTTAGCAATTGAAATTCTAAAGTAGTAGAAATTATGTTCAAAATATCAATTGTGTAGGTAGGTCACATAGGTTTTGCATGATGATTTTAGCCTAGTATAGCCGATATTAGATTTTTTATTATGTCTTTTTTTTAGGTATTTAAACTTTTTCCCGGCGAACCTGAGCAACTCTAGTCAGATGGTGTTCGAGAAGTCAGCGACGTACTTTGACGCGGAACTAGCGCCGAGACGTGCGCACGCGCTGCTGCCTACCGCAAAGATCATTGCTATACTTATATCACCTTCCAAGAGGTAAGTAAGAAAATAATTACGCCTTTTTTTTACAATTTACTCACCTTTTTAGCGGCCGGTGACAAAGGAGTAAGAATTAAATTGTTAAAACTTTCGTGAGACATTATCTAATATTATTAATGCGGCTAAAACTCACAAACGTCAGTGCGAGACGCGCCGCGACCGCGAGCATCGAATAACCAGCACTCGCCCTGATGATGGACTCCCGCAGAGTCCGAAACTAGTCGGTACCGTTACCGGAACAAGACACGTGAGTTTTAGCCGCATTAATAATATAAGGAGTAAGAAGTTTGTAGAATTTCATCTAAAATAGCAAAATTAAGCGCCTTTATGATTCCTAATTTTGGATTATTAATCACTATTATTATAAATAAATGTTATATTTGTATTTGTGTAGAGCGTACTCATGGTACCAACACATCCGTTCGCACGGCGACCCGGTGGCGAGGAACTACAGTTTCCACACCGTCATCACAGCCAACGACTCCGCGCCGAAGCCGCTTAAGGACTTAAGGTGAGTTTCCAACAATACAGGAATAGAAGCGACGGTTATTACCAGACATTCAAAACTCCGGCCATTGAATACATTGTGAATTGAAGGTGTATTCATATGCGGGGATTTGCTGCGCAACTTTCTCATCACTTTTCAGATACTCCGAAGGCGCAGATTGCGCTCGATCCCTGCTCTTTTGTCCCGAACGAATACACGTTTCTTATTCTACCTTTACATTTTCCCTCTATTGTTCTTACGATTTCAATTTTATATTACCTTACGTGAAATGTGTATGTCGACATGAATGGGAATGTTTCCTTGTATGAAATACGGCATAAAACAATGCAAGTAATAAGCAAAGCTGGGCGCTTTACAAAGCAACATCTGAGTCTAGAATAGGAACTTTAAAATAATAATTACTAGCGATCCGCGTGGCTTCGTACGAGTGCAATGCTGATACTAAATACACTCCAGAAAAACTGTGAACGTTGTACATAACAGCCATACTAATAATTGCACCCATGAGAAGCCGGGGCGGGTCGCTAGTTGTACATAAAAACTTTTCCCTTTATCTATTTAAAAAAAACGCATTAAGATCCGTTGCGTAGTTTTATAAAATTTAAGTTTTAAAGAGAAAGCTACTTTGTTTTATAATACGAGTATGTAGTGATTAACGATACAGTATGGATAGATAAGAGAGAAACCTCTGTAAGCGATAGTCATTCTATGATCCCGTCGAGCTACCTATATATGAGAGAAACTCGGATTAGAGAGAAACCTCTGTAAGCGAGACAAATATCGTGGTCCCTTGGCTCTCGCTTATGTAGATTCCACTGTATTTAATAAATCTCCTACATTCATCTAAGAATTACTTTTATTTAGCTCGTTAACAGTGATGTTTGCTATTTTGTTTCACACATCGATTGTGAAATTCAATAAATAGAACAATGGAATATCAAATAAACACTTTCATATGTTCTTTTGTGCGCACAACACGACCGTGGTAAAAACAAAAGCCTCAATCAACTGTTCACGGAACTAAATTACGTACCTGAACCTAAAGACTATTAGTAAAAAAACACAGACGAATTGAGGACCTCCTCCTTTTTGAAAGTTGATTGAAAATCTATTAATATGTTTAAAATCTGTTTTATAAAACAAAAAATTAAACCACTGCATCTATACTTCTTCTTAATAAAGAATAAAGATTTCTATTTTTGTATGTACGGGCATAACTGTTGGGTCGATTTCAAAAAATCTTATAACAATACAAAGCTACATTCTCACTGACTAGATGTTGGTCGCGACTTCGTCCGCGTGGAATTAAAAAATATAGCCTATGTTAGTCGGAAATAGTGTAGCTTTCTAACGGTGAAAGAATTTTTGATATCGGCTCAGTAGTTCTTGAGTTATTTCAATATAAACAAAAATACAAAGCTTCACTCTTTATAATATTAGTATAGAGTAATTTACGTTTATATGTGTTATTTATTTTTTCTGTTCGTGGTGTTGAAGAGCAAAATATAATCTATAGTAATATTATAAAGAGGAAAGATGTTTTTGTTTGTATTGAAATAAGTCAAATACCACTGGGTCGATTTCAAAAAATCTTTCACCGTTACATTATCCCCAAGTAACATAGGCTATATGTTTGAATTGAATGAACAGTTAGTATGTTATAATATTGTGTTAGGAACCGGTGCCTGAACCCGGGCAAGTACAGCCACCACCTGGAGCGCTGGGTGGCGGAGTTCGGCGCGCACCAGCTGCACGCGGTGGACGGCGCGGCGCTGCGCGCGCAGCCCGCCGCCGCGCTGCACGCGCTCCAGAAGTTCCTCAAGCTCGCGCCGCACCTCGACTACAACAACCTGCTCAAGTAAGTCACGACACTTAAGATAATAAGATGTCTATGGGCAGCGGTGGCTTCGCTATTTTAACGAATCAAGGTGGCCGCTTGCTCGTTTGCCACCTTATAATATAAAAGAAATCGGTGAAAACAATTACATTTTACTAATACAGTCAAAACAAACCTCTATATAAGTTAGTGTATTCCTATGGTCCCGACGAGCCACGTCCATAAGCGAGACATCGCGGTCCTTTGAATTCTCGCTTATCAAGGTTCGACTGTATCATAAACGTGAAAATTATAACAGATGGATTTTTGTTTAAAGATATCTCTGAAAGGACTTAATCTTGATGTAATTGTACAGATTTCGAACATAGTTTGGAATACATAGCTAATTTTTTTTGTTGCGCGTAGACGGGGTCGCGGGCGAAACCTAGTCCTTTATACCGTCTCAAAAGATGTGTAACTCTTTTCGTCAAATGATTATAGATCATAGATTAAGGATACCTTCAATTGTCAATTAAACTCTAACATATATGCAAATAAAATACACATATACCATAGTTCATATCTGTTGATTTTAACACAAAAGAAATATTTTATGAGGCAACAATAGAGATTTTACAATTAAAAAGATGTAGATGTACCTTTTGTTTTATTGTTCCATTTAATTATTGTTACGTCATTCAAAAAAATACTCACTTTTTTGTGAGTTGCTGTAGAATTATTAAAATATAAACGTTTTCCATTCATACAATTTGGTCCGGAACAAAATTAAATAGTGAATACGCAACCCTCTGTAGAATGATACGTAATGTATCGTGTAATTGCCTGACGCGTATTAAACTTTCATATATTTTGTTTATTCACGTACAATAAATATAAAAGCACGGGCAAGTTATTCGTAATTATTTTTGTTTTTTGTTATAATTTGAATGAATATCAGTTTTTAATTTCATAATGAAGGATTAATTAATATATCTCAGGGTTGTTTAAGGTTTTCGGATCGTCACTAAGTATGACCTATAGCTAAAATTTTTATTTGGCGTAAGGCCGTTTTTTTCGTGACATTATTCTAATAAAGTCCTATGGTTAGCGACGGTTTAAGTTGGCATAGAGGGATTCTGGACGCAATAGTAATTTTTAATAATTGTTGCTTTTAAAAATGTATATGTAATGTCTTTGTACACGTTTGATTTAGAAGTGTATAGTGATATTGTATATTGTAAAAACGATTTCAATTTGCAATTGTCGCGTTGGGAGTGCTCCACAAACATAGGCTTAGGAAAAACAATGAAAAACCTTACCTCCAACGTCAATCGGGGAACGTTCGTATGCCGTTTGACAACTCACCCGTATTCCGCTCCGAAAACATTTTATTTGCCCACTAATAGACATTCTTTTAGCTTTTTTGTTTCGTTATATTCTTACTAAAAGTGTCATATAGAATAGTAAATAAAGAAATTCTTACTATACTGGTATTCGTACAATATGATTTATGTTGTCGAAATATTATACAATTGAGGACTTTTGTTTCTGTGTAATGTCATTTGAAGGTCATAATCCACTTGAAAACATAGCTCTTATGGGACCAATTTTCAATACAATTTTAGATGTGAGAAGCTAAATTCATACTTTGATTGTACGTATTTTGCTCGTCTCTAAAACAGTGTCATTATGTTCCTATAACTCAACAATTCGCGTAACCTAATTCTCTAAATTTCAGATACGACGCGAAGAAAGGTTTCTTCTGCCAAGTGACGAGCGGAGAGAAGACAAAATGCCTCGGCAAATCCAAAGGTCGTATCTACCCGCCAATGGAGGAGCGCTCCGCCAAGTTCCTCAAGCGGTACTACACGCCGCACAATACCGCGCTGTCCAAGCTGCTGGTGCGACTGGGCAGGCCCGTGCCCCCCTGGCTCAAAGACGAACTGTCCAATGGATAGCACCCGCTACCTCGAATACACAGGCTGATTAAAGTCTGCCTCGTATAGGTGTGAAGTGCAAGTAAGTCCTTCTTTTCATGTACTACCTCGATTGAAACAACACAAGACATAAGAAACAAGATTTAAATACGTGCAGTGACATGTTTCTAAGAGTGTTTTTGTTTTGTCGAATTTCATAATATTGTAAATATTTAAGTACGATGAAATTACTTGATGTTTTAAAGGTTTAAAACCAGCTACAGTTTAGTCTACGTATTGTACTAGCGACTGCTCTTTATTGTAAAGATTTTCCTTTTTTAAATAGTCAAATTTTATTTGTCAAATTAATAGATTTTAAGCTAACAGTTGTCCCATAAATGTTAAAAAAACGCCAGAGAATTACGAGTAGGTTTTCACTGCGTAAAGATTAATACAAAATTGGTATCTTATAAGTTTTTAAATATTTTTGGAGTGAAAACTAATGGTAAACGTTAGTTTATTAAATCGACGTCCCCGTCGAATAGTCCGGTATAATGTGCTATTACGAGGTTTTTGCTGTTATGCCATTTTCGTCATCTACAGACCCTAATACACCTTTGATTTATTTCCAGAATTGTCCTACGGATATTTACGGAGATATTAAAAATATACTTGTTTGTTTACTGACTGTTTAAATCACTGTTGAGACTTAACTATCGAAGAAGATAAACGTTTTTTTGCTCTCCTGTAAAATTGTAATTTTGCGATTACCGGATTATTCGGTTCGGGCGTCGAAATTATTTTTGTAAAGTGCGATACGTCTACTTTTTTAATTTCACTTAAGAAATCTTAATGTACATTTAAAGTAGCTTTTTTATTATTGACTTGGAATTGAGCGATAATTTTTAACCAGTTTTACTTGCCTACATCCGCTTAGCCATTTGTGGTAGGCAGGAACGCACGAATAATGCTGCATGTTTATAGTTTTTATTTTAGTAAATTATTGTTATTTTGTATAGTTTTCTTAACGAGGCAAATAATCGAGCTTTGATTGTTTATATAGTCAATGTAAGATTTGTAAAAATAGTTAATATGGAGTTTGTTTCTCATTCCATGCAACAGTTTGGCGCAATTTCTTA
>QDHC01001161.1:1386971-1414673 GCA_013186455.1 Papilio dardanus tibullus
GTTTATAGTTTTTATTTTAGTAAATTATTGTTATTTTGTATAGTTTTCTTAAAGTGGCAAATAATCGAGCTTTGATTGTTTATATAGTCAATGTAAGATTTGTAAAAATAGTTATATGGAGTTTGTTTCTCATTCCATGCAACAGTTTGGCGCAATTTCTTAAATGATTAAATTACTTTCAACAACAATACGTCATACTCTTTTCTTATGACCCTTCGGCATCATTAGACTGACGTCACGCAAAAATCGGAATACGCCCAAGCAATATCTCCGTTTTTATCTAACTCGGTCTAAGTCATAGAGTAACAATAGCAAACAATTTTAGACAACAATTTTTTATAGTTGTGTATATTAAAATTAATGCATTTGTCTATTAATATTGTGGTCGTATTGCATTACAATCGAGTAATATTACAATTTAAAAATATTAATATTTTACGAATCTTGTCGTATTGTTGTTCAAAGTATGCTTAAGTTTCCACTGACGGAACTGTACAAAAACATTTCCATTCATACCATCCTTCATAAAAATTAATCATGTTTTATATCAATGTTTCGTTAGTGGAAACACATCAACATTCGGTACCTGACATTAGTTAGTTCCGCGTTCAATTTGTATTTCTAACATTTGTTCGTTTGGTGCCATACTGTCGCTAACGGCACTAAGAATTTTCACGCGAGGACAGAAGAGATAGAGCAGTGGGTAACAGTACTGCTATTTGAACATTAATGAATATGACATGTAAATAAAGGCAAATAAATGTTTGCACATGACGTAACTTTGTTCGAAGCCTAATGCCTCGTACGCACTAGGATAGTATTTTAGACGAGTTGCAAGTAGCATTTATCCGAACAAAGGATTTTCTAATCTACTCTACTAAAATATTGCTGTTCGGATACGTTTAGTTAATTAACTAACTGTGTTCGAACAACAACAGTACTGCAATGTTTACTACTCTGCGTCACTATTCTGTCCTCGTGTGAAATTGTCGCTAAAACATTGTCTTTTGTGTACAACACGCTAGTCCTTATTGTAAGCTATGTGTTAATTCGCAAGTATCGAAGTACAGAATGTCAGGATTTGTGTTTTTTATTAGCAACTTTATTGCTCTAGACTTAAGGTATCAAATTGCGCAGCTATTTATATCGTAAAGGGTTTCAGTTTACGAGGCAAAAGTTCGAACAAATAATATATAATTTTATTGTGACCTGTTCATATTGTTTCTTATTCTAATTTTTTTTTAATTAGTAAGATGTGATTCAGGTTAATTGGATTTTTGTCTTTTTAATTGCAAATAAAGTACATTAAAATTCATAAAACAAGCAATTAAAACATAATCAAATTGGTAAATGCTGGAATGAACAGGTGATAATAAAAAAATCCGCCTCTATTGTAAAAAAAGTTCCCATCTTTAAGCAGCTTTTTTATAGTTTTTTTTTCACAATCAAATGTCAAAAACGCTGTATGTGTTAGTACTTAAAAGATAAATGTAACAAAAGTTGAAAAGAAAACTTCTATCAACAAGTTGATAATATAATATGTTTTAAATAATAATGTGTGGTCAAAAAAGTGGCTTTCATTTTTTTGAATTTTTTTTGTGACTGTCATTTTTCGGTTTTGATCTCTGACGTAACAAAATGGCGCGAGTTCAAGCACATTATTATTTAAAACAAATTATAGTTAATTTTATGTTTGTAAAAATGTTGTATTTAATTTT
Source organism: Papilio dardanus tibullus (assembly GCA_013186455.1). Lineage (NCBI taxonomy): Eukaryota > Metazoa > Arthropoda > Insecta > Lepidoptera > Papilionidae > Papilio > Papilio dardanus. The sequence goes on from QDHC01001161.1 coordinate 1,388,690, forward strand.
TAAGACTTATTAGATATATCTTAAAAGAACAAAATGTGAATATAATAGCGAATGTTTATATAAATATGTATGGCCTTACGTTACAGTGTTGCAATAATTTTAATACATTTAGTATTGCCATCATATTAATGTAAAATAAAGATGTATAGTGTTTTATTTAATATAACTAACATCACAGAAGAAAATTAAATATTTTATATCTCAAAAGATATACGTCCGATTTGAATAATAAATATAACAGAAAATACGATAAAGAATACTAATAAAAATTAAACGGAATGTAATTTTGGGATTTTAGTGATTATGGCAACATCGTGAAATTCAAGTGTGGTAACATTTGTGTTAGATATTTTGTCTCTGGTTTTCTATAGAGATTGTCTATAGTTTTAATTAATTGGTTGTAAATAAAGTTCATATCTGTGGTTGATGTATTTTCTGATTTAATTTTTTAAATATTTTTTTTACATCGTTAATTTATTATATATTTTTTTCAATTTTAGTAGTTAAATATGGCTTCTTAAAATTAAAACATTAGATCGTTATTGCAAAGAAATGCCATCGTTTTAGCCAAGATAGTGTGTAAAATATTAGAGTTTTCAAAATTTAATTTAAATAATAAAATTAAATTGATTTCTATTGCAAATATTAAATCTATGAACTTTAAGAGCCAGATACTTTCAAAATGACGTTTAATTTTTTTGCTATAAAAAAAGTTATATGAGACGAAAAAAAACTAATTTAAAAGTAATTTTGTAGTGTAAATTTTCGGTTAGTCAAATGTCTCGAAATTATTTGGCTCATAGACATTTTTTATATATTAATTGTATATTAAATATTGTTTATATATTAAATGGAATATTAATTAAAAAAAATGATCTTAAAATGTGTCCTTCATGAAACTAATACATCACTTTATTTTATTAAAATTATTTAAAACGCAACTGACTATTATTTTAAAAAAACCTGACTAATAGAAGCTAAAAAGTGATCACTGCATGACATCCATATGTATGAGATATTGGTGTACTTTATTGCCGGTAGGGGCGCTGCACACATCTAATATGTCGACTACGAAAACGTTATCACGAAAATTCGTTATAAACCTCAATAGTTTTAAAATCATATTTCCATCGATAGAGTGGATCCAAAAAACTTTAAAATTCCACCGCGTCACTATCAACACCAAATAAATCGTCTGAAATTGGATTTTCATGAATTTGAATTTTAACAACCAATCTACTATTCGGCTTTCGATTGATTTCAAGTGATTTTTATAAAACCTCACCAACTCTACTTTCGATATTTCGATTTAATGCTAGTAAATTCTAATAGTACGTAAAGGTGTAGATATAAGATAATTTGAATTATTAAATTACCCATTAATTTCCAAGCTATCTTACAAAAATATGCTAAAGTTATGTTGGATTGGGTGTTTGAAGGAATCTCCGAAACAGTTGTGTTTTGTTTTCTTTTCTGTCTAGTTTTAAAATTACAAAGTGCATAGGCCTCGTTTATATACGGGTTAAAATATAGCACGTAGCGTTTAATAAGCGTTCACGAAGGCTTTATCTTTAAATTATCAACGTTGATGGATGGAGGCGACTGAAGCGAGGTAATTCAGTTATCGACGGCGAAGCCTCACAACACCATAACCTAATATACCTATCTTATGTATTTTAGACTCAATATCGTTCCCAAGTAAATAAGCTGAACCCAATACTTTGCATTGTCTAAGTTCATATAAAGTCAAAATTTTAAGTAATTGGCAAAAACTTATTTAAAATGCCTCGGCTTTATTAGACCGAGTTCGCAATAAAATGGACTTAAGCCGAAGCAAAATATCCATTTTTATATCGCGAACTCGGTCTAATGAAGCCGAGGCATTAGAGTCACTTTAATCACGTTCGATATGAAATGTTTACATCTCGCTTTTATTAATTATCAGAAAAAATTGCAGATCCATGTCGTAGAAGTTCGTGCAAGAATGAACACGGACGACGTTACATTGCTAAAATATTCTAATATGAAATAAATTATTATAATTATAGGCTCTAAAAAACTGTGTTTTACAATATAACATATTATTCGTTTAGTTTAAATGCTTATTTTATTCACCATCTGGTCAGCAAATTCCAAAAATCCATATAAAAATCCAACCAGCTTTATTATCTGTTATACTTGGACATGATCGACATTTTGAAATCACTTAACGCGGTAAACCTGTCAGTTATACATTGAAATGGGATATCATTCCGATTCTGTCGGGATGATATACGTTCAGCCCATGTCAATATTGACCGATTGAGCGTATCTACATATAAGAATATCTTAGTTTTTATACAATTTATGAATATGAACCTTCGTAGATATTTGAATTTCCACTGCGGAGACACAAAAGACAAACATAATTGTTAATCTTATCAGTTGGCTGTACAAATCTTGATCATAATTGTGATTTAAACACGTAGTTACTAAAGTTGTTTTAATTTGAATATAACACGAAAGCAAACATTTTATAAAGAGAAAAACTCTGTATTTTTGAGTTTTTGTATTTTTGTTTGTATTGAAATAACTCAAGAACTACTGGACCGATTTCAAAAATTCTTTCACCATAAGAAACCTATATTATCCCCGAGTAATATAGGCTATGTTATTTAATTCCACGCGGACGAAGTCGCGCACAACGGCTAGTCATAGATATGTTTGTATTATAGATGATTTACAAATTATTCATTTAATTTCCTAGGTTTATAATTTATTATAGAGATAGTGATTAGATGTAGCTTGTGTTCAATAAGTTATTACAGAATGGACGTAGGGGGTTGGGGGTCTGTACACAAGGGTATCATATCACGGCTTTTATCTTAAAGTTATAGACATTGATGAATGAAGGCACGACGTTAATTCAGTTATATCGGCACCGGGTAACATTGCCTGCTTCATCTACTCGTAGTCACGTCGGACACGTGTAAGATTATTTCAAAAGACTATTTTCTTTTAATATAAATACGTAAATTAGACCTGTTTTAATATAATGAAAACGGTTAAATGACTTATCAGTTAGTTACGACTAAATTGTCGATCCTTCAATGTCGTTATAACCCGTTTTCTCTCTATGAAACAAACGTTTAATATAAACTAAAACACGCGTATTCGTTCGATGAGTTTTAATAATAATGTTAAATTATGTCTTTTCCAGAATGACGCTAAGTTGAACATTTCTTCAAGTCGAATAAGTTCAGGTTAACTGCTTGTATCTGAAACTTTGCAGATAAAAGTTCCCCCTAACTCCTGAAACAGTTCCTCAACTTAAAGAAGCGAAAAGTTATGAAAGTTCATTTTAATATAACTTTTACATTTGAGACAAATGTAAGCGTTTATTCAGTAAAATGGAATGCAATAAACTTTCTCAACTAAAATAATAAAAGTATCAGAGAACAAAATAATTTACAAGAATAATAATAAAATATTTCATCGTAATAGCCTTTTCACCACTTAATGCGTGCAACCTTTGTTAATCCCGTACTCATACCTGACAAAAATAAATAACTACACTCACGAAATCTTTTTTATACCAAGTTCTAAATACTTTTAACGATTTTTATACATAAAATTATTACTAATTCTTTCAATTTCCAACTCTATTAAACGTTTTATCCGGGAATATGAATTAAAAAATCCATAACGTATTTTCTCGCATCCAATTTGCAATAACTCCTCATTGAAGAGGATTTATGCAATATCTTTACAGGATGCCTCACTGAAAGCTCCTATTATTACGTTCCTTCACAGCTTCATTTTTCTCTATATTAAACGCATTATAAAATGAATTTTACATAGTTTTGCTTAGATTTTAAACCGGCTGCATTGCATTTTTTATCAAGTAAATTATTTAATGCTTGCGACAATGTCAGCGTGGAATTAAAGAGAGTTATTTATTTGCTAGTGTGAAGTCGTAGGCTCACACGATGTAAACTTAGCAAAGGCGTAGACGTTGTCGTAGCCGCGTAGAGACAGACGTAGACAATGTCGTAGATTTAACGTTGTGATTGGTTAATTTATTAGGTCATCTATGTAATTAAAGTTGTTACGTGAAGTGATATTAAACTCGACAGCGCAGGATTATTGTCCCGAATGATTTGGCGGCTCTCCAAATACCTAGTGCGGCGCACATAAGGTTTGATAACGATTTAAAAAAAATGTGCTTAGATGGAAGTCGGAAACAGAAAAATACACAACTATTTTTAGCAATATTGTGATTCATAGGGACTCCGAGATTTAACTACGATTGATTAGAAAGCCAGGATAATATTTACAAAACTTGCAGGTACTTAGAAACATGAGTAATAAATAGAAGGCTTTGAAAGTTTGCGTTTAAGGTTTTGTTGGTAATTAGCAACAGTGACAGTGCACGTGATAGTTGTGCTCGTTAGCGAAGCTGCAAAACATTACTTTAACTGCTACATTTCACTGCAACTTCTTAATTTATTTCACTGCACATAAAGATTTTTCATTTGAACAAGGATTTTTAAATCACATTGTGAGTACTTTGTTAATCAATGAGAAATGAACGAATGACAAAGTGTATTTGTGAGTCTTTTGGCAGTATAGACTCAATGTTGATATTACGAGTATAAGAACTGAGATGTGGATTATATTGTGAGGTGCGCTTCAGCGACATAATATGATTCCGTAAGCTACTTAAGCCGGCTGTAGACGCTCAGTTTTAACTGTATTGAATACAGCACTAACTGACGCATGTAGACAAAACTGAGAAATACGCAGTTCGACTGTCTTGTTCAGTTCAATTGTACAGTTAAAAAGATGCAGTTAAAACTGAACGTTGTACCCGGCTTTAGATTGAAAGCTTTGTTCTTTGAGTTTTATTCTTTTGTTCTTAGACTATCATAATAATATTCTATTCGTATTTTTATTTCATAGTTACATTATAAAATACTAGTACCTATAGTAAGAATAGCGTTGAAACTAATTAGCTTCCATTCCATGCTGTAGGAGTTTATAAAGTATTGAAAGGACGGAATGAAAGGAAACTTGTCCGGAAAATCAGTATTAGAGCAGGAGTGGAGTAGGAATTCTGTTAAACTTGTTAGTGCTGTGAGCCGCTGGCAGGAATTCATCAGTACTTCCATTATGTTGAGACATAACACGTTCTATAGGGAAAATTTAATGAATTAAGTTTATAGTCGAAAGAACTACGGAACTACTAATAAGATAAACAAAAATGTTTCTCGCAATTGACGAACTGTAAAATTACGATAAACATTTAGTGATATAGATGAATAAGTTGTCTACTAGTGGAACAAAGTTATCATGTAATAGAGTTGGAAGCGAGTAATAACAAAGGCAGTGCGCGACTCAGATAGCCACTTGCAATGCGAGCGCGCGCCGCAGATGTAATTAGATAAGTCGCTTCCAGTTTCCCCGCTGTACGGCCGTGTAACTTTGCAGGTACGCTCGTTATCCTCAAATTGTACACAAATTTGCTTCTTGTAATTCTAATAACGTTATGCAGATATGATGGAGTTCCACTTGTCCACATCAAAGCACAGGTACTCATCGGCACTACTCTTATTGCCGAACTCAGAGACTTAATATTAATATAGTTTACGTAAGCAGTCCTTTAGAATAGCATACTTTACTAAATCAACATTTAGTAAGTTAGTATATCGAACTATTGAACATTTATCACAGTTATAACATATTTCTTTCATATAGGAGGCATATTTTTAGTATATCAGCATTTTAATAACCATCTAAAACCGTTTCACGAACAATGCAAGTATTCCGTAGCGCGGAATATGTATAATGGGGGACTTAAAAAGTGACCGTTAGGCATTTTTAATGCTCATTAATCTTGCTTTAATGGCTGGAATAATTTAAACGCACTCACGCACGATTACGCACTCATTTTGGTTGAATTGTTGCGAACAGCTCGAGTTTTGTTTCAGCAAACATTGATCATAATGGACGCCTCGCGATATTTGCGGACTCGACATTGCGCCAAATTGAATTAAAATGAAAATTCTTTATTGTTATTTAACTTTATAGCCAAGTCCGGATATGTTTGGGAAGGATAATAAAATTATGAAATGAACGCAAATGTATCATGTATTTAACGATGTGTATGTATTTAACGATAAAAAAGCTTATGGTCTATTATTAATGCAAGAATTGAGAAATTATTATTAATGATTGCTGATAAGAATATATTCTTATAGTGTTTAATGTAACAAAGGAGAAAGTTTTTAAATATATTCGATTAATAAATGAACCAAAATTGATAATCCATTGTTATGTTATCCTTTAAAGCAGTACAGAATATAGAAAAGCATTTAAAATAATCAAAATAATATAACTCGTCTCTTCATGTTTGTCTAGTAAGTATAAAATATATATACTCGTAACATTTAATTACGAAAGTTTAATCTCTTTTCAGATTTATGGCGAGAAGCTGTGTGTTAATTGCAGCGTGAGCCGCGCCATCTCGCGCCGCGCATCTAAACTAAACAAACATACCGACTAACTTACCAAATCTTGTTATTTACTGCATTTAAAAGTTCGTTTAAATTTAACTTTTCACCGCGATTTAAGCCGTTTTGTTCCATTCCTCACAGTTTTAGTCGAAACGTTAAATACAAATAAACTTTAGTAAATATACATTAACTAAAAAAGAGACTCCATTATTCGTTCCAGATTCTATTTCGCATACGTAAATTCTATTAAAATTTAAACGCACTAATCCGTACTCATTTTTCCTTTCAAATAGGCAAAAGTTAGCTACGTATGATGCGGCAATTAACAAACATTTTACTAACATAAATCTCAAAAGATATTAAACTTTTCTAATTAAATGTTCGCACCATATATTATATGTCTATTTTACAAAAGAAATATGGGAATGATAGGGAGTCAAAAAAACAAAAAATGTAACAAACATGCATTTTGGAGAAGTTATGATTTTTTCAAACTAGTGTAAAACACTAACTTCTTAACACCCAGTTAAAGGACATTTTACCATCTCCAAAACATACAATAAATCAAGACCATATTTCATTTTCAAAATCTAGAAGTGCCAACTTGTCCGCAAATCGCTTGGGAGCGTAATTCAACGTTTACCGTCAGCAATCGAATGTAGTGGCAGCAAGTACGAGCAACTACTACCACGAAAACTTAATACCGATCCAATTATTTGCTCTTCCCACATCTTTACATCAACGTTCCTTTCTCAAACGCCACTTCAGCTAAGCTTTAAGGAATTGGAAACAGTAGTTAGTAAATAAAAGGATCAATTTAAAAAATATTTATTTAACTTTGGGCAACGAATTAACTAATTGTTAGGGCATTTTGGACCGTGAAAAAAAATAATGAATTATAAACATTTCAAAGTCTCTCTTTTAAATTTATAATAAGAGTTCTAAGTAAGATACTTAAATAATAATAATATGTAAATGTAAAGGTTGCTATATGTTATGTAGACTTTAATGAGACGCTATTTAGTATGACAATCACGTTCATACCCTCGGCATAAGCAAATTAAGCTTAGAAAAGGATCCTACTAGTTACTTGACATATTTTCAACGTCTACAAAATCCGTCTAGTAATATTATAATGAGTAAACATGTAGTTTTGTAAAAAGTAAGTTGTAACTTGTTACTATACGATTTTTTTTAACTTATTTCATATTATCGATTTGTTTGTTATCCATCGTTTAACTGTAAAAAAAATGTCTAGTTTTATTTTAGCACATTATTTTAATACAAAGTAGCTGTTGCGCGTGACTTCGTCCGCGGGGAATTAAATAACATAGCCTATATTACTCGGGGATAATGTAGCTTTCTAATGGTGAAAGAATTTTTGAAATCGGACCAGTAGTTTTTGAGTTATTTCAATACTTACAAAAATTCAAAAATACAATGTTTCTCTCTTTACAATATTAGTATAGATATGTGTAGTCTGTTACACGAGTGTTTGTAAAAATATCTCTTGTTTACATAACATTAAGCAAGATGAATGTTCCCAGTAAATCAGTGACATCGTCACGTTTAATAAATAAGTTCTCACACGACGTTTCAGTCTCAGTCGCGAATCTCTTTCAGGTATACAACAATATTTCTTATACACTCTATACTACCAAAGTAAACTTACAAAACCTTAATTGTATAAAATAAATCTAATTTAAGCCGCGACAGAACCTAAAAAACCCTTGTTAAGGATGAAATAATTTAATATTTCAATTCAATAAGGAACATTGTAAATAAGTTCCAATTTTTTATATTTTTGGTCTAATCAATGAATAATAAAACATCATCATCTTCATCATCACATCAGCCTATCATCGTCCACTACTGAACGTAGGCCTCCCCCAGCGATTGCCACAATGCCCGGTCCTGTGCCGCACGCATCCAGTGCACTCCAGTGTTATAATACACTAGCTGTTGTGCGCGACTTTTTCCGCGTAAATATTGTATTACTCGGGGACAATGTAGCTTTCTAATGGTGAAAGAATTTTTGACATCGGCCCAGTAGTTCTTGAGTTATTTTAATACAAACAAAAATACAAAATTTCTCTCTTTATAATATTAGTATAGAAAACATAATATTATTTATTAATTAGGTCGAAAACAACCAAATAATAATCAGGAAAGTTTAAGCACTGAACATAAACTTATGAAGTACTTACCTGAAATTGTTGAAAGTTATAAGAAACTTGAAGGCCTCACAAGTTATTAGGTATTGTGTATTAATGGCTTGTTTACGAGTCGGTTGAAACTTACACCAATAAAGTAAGAGAAATTTCTTCTTACCACTAAATTATATGTTGCAACTTTTACCATATATTCTGACTCCAATAAGTACATATATTCTGCTGATGTAATAACTATTTACAAGAAAAGTATCCTGTAATGTTGTCTTTCTACTACAAAGAACTAAAATATGAAATGTTTAAATATATTAGTATGCCTTCCTATTTGTAGTATGGCATTCCATAAAAGTTGTGCAAAAATCGAGTGTTATTTATGAAATAAAATATACCGTGTTTTCAATTAATTTAATACTATGATTGAAATTGCTTTTCAATCGAATATGTCGACCAAGCGCGATGTTAATTACAACACGAGGGAAGTACTTTGCGATAGCTCTCCCCCTCCACCGACAGTCTACCGCAAGCCCAAAAGCAATCCGCGTCCTGACAGCAATCAAGGTGAAGTGCCGGCCTCTTTTAATTTGGACGAATTGAAAATTCACCAGGAATACGTTCCGTTCCACAAATATCTACCATTTCAAGCCTCGAAACTGTCATATGCTCTAGTGCAAAAATAGACGTGTTACATTAGGTATTCTATAATTCTACTACTATAATAGTCAAATATAAGATTAAAATCAATTAAATTGATACTACTTTTAAAATAATTATCTATTGTAACGATCGAATTATTTATAAAACTATTTGAAATCTTTTAATTCATTCAAATTGAACAGTCAACGGTACGTAAGCTTCTTTCTAACGCCCGTATTTGAATCTCTTAAATTCACTCTCTTCGGTTTTCTTAGAGCGAGCGAGCAGCCGGAATTTAAACTAGTTCCCATTCTTGAATTCAATTACCTTCGCTACGAAACCGAATTCTAATAATTCACATCACGGCCAATGCTTTTAAAGTTTATTTCCTATGAATTAAAGAGCAGTTATACAAAATAATCTTTTGCAATATTTTTTGGTATAATCATAAATTTTAAATAGAATTGAAAATCTATACTAATATTATAAAGAGAGAAACTTTGCATTTTTGTTTGTATTGAAATAACTCAAGGACTACTGGGCCGATTATAAAAATTCTTTCACCATTAGAAAGCTACATTATCCCTCCCGAGTAACATAGGCGAAGTCCCGCACAACAGCTTGTATTAAAATAAAGCCAGTACCATCTATGTTTTATTTAGTAATTTTTCAAGATAAGAATGATATCACATAAAACTTTTAAAAATGCTCATAAACCTGAGCATGTCTGAGTTTATAGCATAAGAGCAGACAACATGATACGAATAACGGCCATATAAGAAAAATAATAAGTTAGAAATGACATGCAGCACAGCTCAATATGCACTCGGCTACGAGCTACGCGCTACGAGCTACGAGCTACGAGCACCTCGATATTTTCATATTAAATATACTTTTAAAAAGAATACAAACGTAGCATATGTATAAAAATAATAAACATATAAAAAACGATGACATGACGTACATATCATGACATATTTTGAGAAAGTTAATATAGTTGAAAACATACATATCTTTTAAATGCAATGAGTGAGATAATGATGTAATTCTTACTCTAGTTATAGGAAGATAGAAGATAGAATGTACAGTGTGATAAACGGATTGTAGCGAAAAACAAAAACGGTAATCCTTTTTTTTGAAGTTACCATAATTCTTAACAATCCGTTTCGCAGCAAATGATGCGAAAATTTATGCTTCTAGTATCGATTCTGTAACGCTCGCTTTGTACCCAGTGCGTTGATTTGCAGCGTACAGCTTTGCTCTCATGGTATTTTTAAATAAAACAAACGCAAGGTTAAACCTACATAAATTATCTTTATCCTTACGCTTACAGTTTGGGTGTTTTTTTTCACATAATTTTACGTACTTTAAATACGTTTTATATGAATCAAATGAATATAACACTGTTTTTTTATCGTTTCGTAATTTTATTTCTTGAGAGTTAATATTCAATGGTAATCCTTATCCTTACATAGTATAATACAATAACGCTTTTTTTTATGTTTGTCCCTATAAATCCTTGAATCTTTAAAACTACGCAACGGATTTTGATGCAATTCATAAGGAAGGTTTTCATGTATAATACATTCGCAATGTAGTAGAGTAACATTGATAATTTAGAGGTTTTTAAACATGATGTCGTAAATTAACACATTTTTAGCGCTTACATTGCAAAAGCTGCAGTATTTAGTATCAGCATTATACCGATTTGCACCCGTGCGAAGCCGGGGCGGCTCGCTAGTTAAAATTATAACATAAACATTAACCTTTATGAAAACTAAGTATCTGAAAAGTTACGAACTGTAACCCATTTCATGAGCCGAATTAGTGGAAAAAGGGTCAAAATCAAAAGCACAAAGGGGACTGATTTTACACTGATAACTCTTCATTTAACTAGCTTATAAGACTATCACAAAATACATAACCTATGAATATTATCTTAATTTGAATCGACATTGATTGATGAATGTTTCGTGTTAATTAAGTTACAGGATAGTGTAGGAACATGACTTAACAACTTTCATCATAATATGAAGATCTATGTCCCTACGGTCCATTCGATTATGTAATTTTAGAATAGGTGAATTTTGACAAAATAATAAGCGTTGATAAACAATTATTTTTAATGTATAAAAGGGGTGTAAATATTTAAACGTAATGTCAAGGCATTTAAGTGAACCACCAAATGTAACTTTAATAAAAATGCCACAACTAATTAGCTTCAGAGCATCAAATTAACATTACGCTCATTAAGTTTAATAGTTAATCATAAATGTCTGATATTTTTAAACAAAAAGCTAACATTTTTATATAAATTAAAGTTAAAATTATACATCGTTACATTATTATTTTCTCATACCAATCAATCAAACGGAAATTGAAGTAATGTCTAAAAAAACTCGATCTCACGAAAATCTCACGGTTAGATTTTTTTACTCTAGTTATTTATATTACTTATTTAAGTAATAAAGCGTAAATCAATTTATACTTAACAAAGTATAAATTCATAATAACAGGTGATTTTACTAATTTATCTATTATTTATTGTATTTTTAACGCACGTTTAAAATTATAGTAAGGTAAAAATGTCAGCAACATTATCACAGCATGGAGCTCGCACAAGGCACGTGACTAAATTGACGACAATTAGTCTTGAGAGCTTCTCTAATTAATTACGTTTGCCGTACTTTAATGCCGCGAGCCTCCGCACGTTACAGCACATTTACCTTTACTTGTGCCAATTAAATTCTTTAAAGGTTTGAAATTCCTTCATACAGACCTTATATTGTTTTATTACTTTTTATATTTTAAAGTGAGAAACGAGCAAGCGTTTTTATGATTTAGTAAAATTTCCCGCAAACATAAATCTATAAAAATATATTTATACAAAACTGGGCACAGAAATCCGGTATGTTTTAGTAGAAATGTTTTGATAACATTCCCCTGCTATGGTAAACCATTGAAGTATATAAACATTTTGGTAAAGTCATGAATGTAACATTGGCCTCATGAATTTTATTGAAGTGTCGGCTCTCACCGACGCGGCGCGGCACACAGCGGCAGGCTATCAGAGGTAATCATGCCATTCCAATATTACAAATAACAAGCGAAGAAGTAAATATTAAAAAGAGATTAAATATACAACATCATTTCTAAATAAATGAATGTAATAGGGACGATAAAATATTAAAAATTACCACTTCGACGATCAATTAAACATAGCCATGCCAGGCTAGGATCAGGCAACCCAGGTACAACATGCTTAAAAACATGCGAAATTTCATAAAATATAGGTTTTATCAGGAAAATAGATCAGGGTTTTTTTATATTATAAAGTGGCAAACGAGCAAGCAGCCACCTTAACTCGCTGAAATAGCGAAGCGACCACTGCCCATAGACATCTACGATTGCAGATGCGTTGCCTACCCTTAATCTTTGGAGGAGGAGATGTATAGCAAGAGGATAATTCCTCTCCCTATGCGTCCCCTCTTCCGGAAAATCCACTTTCTCTTCCCATCATTTCCTTATAGGAAAAGAATAGGAAGGGAAAGTGGATTAAAAATTAGTCCTCCGGCACCACAACACGGAATAGCTTCCATTTCACGCCTGTCTTCTGTGTGGTCGTGGTATTTCACCGGGCGAGCCGGACAATCCATGCGAAGATCTTAAAGCGGGCTCTACCACTGTTGTGTCCAGAGCTTTGTATCTTAGGCCAATATGAGTTCCATCTTGACAACAACTGACAAACTCTCTTAGTGTGACTTTGCACTATTGTTAATATTCATACAACGTTCATACAATGCATTAAGATTTGTACAATGGGTTAGCTATACCGTGCAATTGTTCTGAACATTATCATTAAATTGTATGGAAGGCAAGGTAGCGCAGGAACCGACATAACATTAAAATTTTACAACCAAACCTCTCTTAATATATTGTACCATGTACACTTAGCTTGCTTAACCAGGTAAAGCAAGTGTTATTGAGTGCTTTGTGATTTTTTAATATGTCGTAAATGAAAAAAAAACTACAATTTGTTATAAAGAGAGAAACTTTGTATTTTTGTTTGTATTGAAATAACTCAAGAACTACCGGGCCGATTTCAAATACTCTTTCACCATTAGAAAGCTACATTATCCCCGAGTAACATAGGCTGTATTATATAATTCCACGCGGACGAAGTCGCGCGCAACAGCTAGTCGGTTATAAATTGGTTTTTAAGAAAAAAAGTGTTTTTCTTGTTTAAATTATATTTGATTTAGTACTAAAGGCTCATTTTACAGTACTTCTAAGTCTTTCGTGGACTGATTACGTCAAATGTCCTGAAAAAAGGGTCCGACGATGTCTTGTACTAAATTTAGTAGGAGAGCCATCGTAGAGATATATCGCCCTTTTTCTGTCCTTAATGTCTTTTTAAGTAGGGGCCCACTTAACCCGCCGCTGGACATTTATATTTTTCATTATCCCAAATAGAATAAAAACGACAATTGAAATGAAGCTCGCTCAAATATAATAAATTATTTTCTAAGAAAGAGAAAGGTACTTCTACCTATCCTATTCCTAACAAGCTATGTCCCAGGTGTATTTGAAGTTATTAGGTGTTTTGTATAATGTAATATTCGATAAATTATTTTTTGGTTACTGACATTTAAAACAATTTATAGCATTTAACTCTGATATCGAATTAACTGTTCAGTAGTTTAGCGTACAAGCTTTAATTATTAAAAAAAAGTAATCGCTTGTTTTTATTGTTGAAGGTTAATTTCATACGATATTCCAATTCTCAGAGAAATATTAACATTTGTGGTTCAAGTTTGGCAACATTTTAGAAATATTAAGAGCACAGTTTGCGGTAGACAGTCGGCTTCAACTTTGCGCTCCATCTCCTAAATTCGCTGCAACTTGGAAGCCCTCAGGTCGACTTAAAATTACTTTTCAAGCTCGTTAGTATTTGTCTTGCTAAAGTGCTGGTGAAAATAACAAACAGCGTTCTGCAACTCAAGAAGTTAATCTGAGGTTTAATAAAACGAGTATTAACTTATTTATTTAATATTGAATATCAGAAATTACATTTAAGTTAAACACTACAATATTCGGACACCTAGTAAGCGCCACCGCGCACAGCAAACTTTTTGTTTGCCAACTTTTTATCTCAAGCTTTGATTCCTATGGGCATATATGGAAGTGCGTACATCTATCAAACTTTTTGTTTGCCGCAGACTTTTAGTTTGCAATGTGCGCAACCTCGCAGACAAAATGTCTTAAAGGGGCATCAGTTTTAACTGCAGAGATAAAATTATACAGTTAAAAAACTGAATGCGTGTAGCTGACTTAAGTAAAATAATATAAGATTTGATATCTGTTGAAATGTTTACACAAAACTTATTTTTCAATTTAAGAAAATACTAAAATATTTTATTTAAAAAATGTAAGTTACAAATAGAGTAAAAAAAAGTTGAAAAATAGTCGGTTTCGCTATTGTTCACGTTGAGACGACAAATCTTGGGGTTGGAATCGTGACACGAAAATAGTTGTACCCATTGCCCTGTTACATTCGCTGCACTATCCATTGTGAAAGATTCCCAAAAATGTTTCTTTTTAAATATAATCTTACTTTGAATACAAGACATTTTTTTTTACTTCATTTTTAACAAATATTTTAGTTATTTGACATAATGTAGCTGTAACTATAATAAACTTAACTGCAGTTATTTAACCAAATCTTTACTTTTAAAGTGAGAGGTAAAATTAAAGCAGATTATGGCTACGGATTTGTACAAACCTAAAATAATAACAGGCTTGTCGTTACAATGCCTGAAGTTATTGAACACAACAAAGTTTTGCGTAAAGTTCGTGGGCCGGAGCGAGTTGTACACGAGTTTGGCCGCGCTACGTGATCTGCATCTGTTATATACCTTCCAGCTATCCTAATCTATCATAACAGTATCTTATTTATTATATTAACATTTTATTCCGTAAATTATTAAAGTACTTTCTAAGTAGATATAGCGATTTTGAAAGACGGAAATCGATTGGAACAACTCATTAGAGTAAAAGCAACGAAATTATTATGAAAATGGCGTAAATTATATTACAATAAATAATAATTGTTTCATATAATTATGTTAAAATTTCAAATAAACATCGTTTTTAAAACATTAACATTCTAACGTTTAGTAATAAAGACTTTAAACAAAAACTTATTTTGATATTTTAAATGAAATGCAACAAACCACATAAGTAAGGAATATTTATTATACACCCGGAAACAAAACACGGGTAACAAATACCACATTTTTGTAATATAAATATCACAGCTTTAAATGGCATAAACCTGTTTTAAGCAATATACAACATGTTTTAAAAAGAATTTGCATTACAGTTACGCTGCGTACTAGATTTTTTACATAATTAAAAAAGGTTGAACAGTTCTTTAACGTTTAAATTAAATTAATTAACTTTAAGAATTAAACAAGGAACGTTCGGAATCTTCGAAAATCCTTAAATCTACTCCTATTTTCTGCACTAATAGGAGGAAGGTAGTTTCTAATAAACTTTGATTTCCACTCGAAGTCGCCGCTTATGTCTGAGAGCGGGAAAGTTTTCAACTTACTCCGCAATACAATATAATGTCTTTTACACGAGGAAAATTAGTAAATTAATTGATATGTATAGTGCAGTAATTAGTTATATGTAAGCAGTAAATATGTACAGTTTAGTTCAAAAGGGTTTAACAAGTACGCAACAGATCCACGAATGTGTAACAATGTCCACGCCGACTACGCACGCCTACGACGGACTTCTACGATGGACGCTTACGACGCCTACGACCCGATACCACACATGAACTTCAAAGCTCTACGAAGGAAAAATTAAACTGATTTTTTTAACTTCAACAGCTGATAACTAAAGCTATCATTTATGTCTTTCAGAGTGCAATTTTAATTCACCGATAATGTTAAAAGATGTAAGAAAACAGTCTGAGGCACGACTTCTCAATACTTAGTCGCAGTTCTAGAGTTTCTCTGTAACGTAATTAGGTAAGTTTTAGGTGCCGCAGATGCGCCACTATAATCTCATATAAAACTAATATAAAACGTACTTTTGGGATATTATTATTTTGAATATATTATACACTTAAGCAGCCACACCTAGAGTTTTTTTTGTTAATCAAGAAGTACCGAAAATGGTAAAAAGTAATAGCATTTATTTATTGTAGGTTTTTTTGGCGATAGCTAGTAAGCTCTTGGCAGACACATATTCCAAGGGGTGTCTTGGCAGCTATCCAAATATTTGCAATAAAGTCGAATGTGACAAAAAATATTTGGTATTCCGTTGACCATATTTCACACTATGTTAGTGAAATACAGAATATTAATAATCCAAAATAATTCGGTTAACAACGAAGCTAAGTAATGACAACTGAATAATTTAATAAAATAAATAATTTACCTTATTTTAAAGCCACTGCAATTAAACGGTGTCAAGTTTACCAATTCAGATTACAATATTGACTAGGAGATAAAAATTTAAATACATTTTAAGCTATACGTTAGTCGTTAGGTATCTCTTGTAAAATGGAAACAGAAGAGGACTTGTGCAGTCTTTTGTCATTGAAATATGAAAGGGCTAATCACGCGCCATACGCACTTGCAAGAAATGTCACTGGAAAAGTTTTACAAAAAGGGCCTCATTTGCACGTATTCATTATGGAAAGTAGTTGCGTAGAATTTTCAGTCTTAAACGAGTAAGAAAAAAAGTATCGCACTTTAAGTCTTGCTCGAAATCAAATCTGCGCGGAAATACGAGTAAATTATATTATTTTACTCGCCTATGTTACTCGGGGATAATGTAGCTTTCTAGGAGTGAAAAATTTTTTAAAATTAGCCCAGTAGTTCTTGAGTTATTTCAATACATGCAAAATTTAAAAAAAAATACAAAGTTTCTCTCTTTATAATATTAGTATAGAAGTATATTAAAATATATGTAGTAATTTTAAAATGCTGGTTAAATGTTATTTTTTGTGCGTTGCCAGTCATTTGCAATTCGGATATGTTTTACAGCAAATTACAGATCACAATTGACTGCAGGGACGTTACCTCATTTAACGTGGCCATTCGCTTCGCTCAGCGCAGCCAGTGTAATTTGTTCAAGCGTACATTATTTTTATTACTATAATAATTACCAAATGAGTGAAAAAAATAGTAATACTTAAATATAAAAAGTTTAATATAGTGCTTTTCATAATTATTTTGTGGTGATAGATATTGGAAATTCATGAATAATCTTTTTTAAAAATAGTATTTTTACATCAAAGAGTAATCATGAATCTTTCGGTATAATCAACTTCTGAATAAAGCGTACAAAACGAGTAAATTTTGAGGAAACTTTACAAATAGAAATTCTTGAGAGAGGTAGACAATAATCTGTCCCGCTTTTGTTCCAAAGACGAAAGATCCCTCAGTCGGATTTGTTCAGAAGCTTTGCACACCGGCCGCGGTTGCATTTACACTCTTTGTTAGTTTTATGTTTGTAAATAAGTACAAATATTGTTATAGCAAAAGAGATGCTTTGCAATTATAAGTCTTACGTTGACGTATTTAAGAGGCTATGTAATCTATAAATTAGCTGCACTAAGTAAAACAGGGTTATTACATTAACAGAGATAGGTATGTCATTCATTAATTCATTTTGAACAAAAAAGTTATCAAAAAATGAGTTACGAGATTTTGCGTCTATCACGTATTAAAAGCAAAGGAATTCTAATAATAACATTAACTTACAATGAATATATCACTATGAAATAGTTTTCAATTAGTTCGGAGTAAAAAGTGTGAGCACTTGACGGTAATTGCTTGTGACGCGGACTAGCCCTGGATTGCGGCGGATGGGGCAACTGAATATTGGATGAAAAACACTTACCTGTCGTTTGATTAACATGGTTGTTTATACACGCACTCCATAAGTAATATACACACAGAAGACAGGCGTGAAATGGAAGCAATTCCGTGTATCGTCCGATTTTTTTTCACCGAATTTTAGTCCACTATCCCTTCTTATTCCTTTCTTATAGGGAAATGATAAAAAGGGAATGTGGATATGGCGGGGGAAGGGACGTATAAGAAGAGGAATTATCCTCTTGCTGTGCGTCTTCTCCTCCGTAGATTAAGGGTTGGCAACGCATCTGCAATTACAGATGTTGCAATTAAAATGTTCGTCTCTCTTTTCATTATTTTAACGAAAACTGAACACTTTATTGAATTAACTGACAACGAAGTAATTATTTTAGTTAAGTTTAATAATTGTTCAGTTTTTTTTACTTTATAATAATGCAATATTGCGAATACTTAAATGACATGGCAGAAGTCAAAAGTTGATACTTGCAGAGTTCCAGGAAAATGTTTTGAAACAGACTTCTTTTTGCTTGTTATTTGTTTCTGCAGAGGTACCATACTCGTTTAAAGGCACAAGTTTATCAAAGCGTATGTATCGGTTTTTAAAATTGTTCATCAACTTTACGTACAAGAGCTTTAGTTTACCTGTTTCGTAATCAACCGCAATACAAAATTTAAATTCAAATTAAACATATCTATACAATTTAGTGAAACGAGAGGCCATACTATACACGTAGCGCACGTTGTAAACTTTTCAGATTAAACTTGCTGTTTTGAGGTAAGTTTAGTAATTTTGGCAACCTAAGACTTTGTTACTTGCAATATGTAACCTATAATATTGTTCCATATAACATCTTTCGATTTAGAAACATGTTTTTTTCTTAAAAAACAACTACTTAGTAGACAAAAAAAAGATATATATTACAGCCATGACACTCAATTACCTAGGTAAAACAAACCAGCAAAAAGAAATATCAATGTATGCTACAAATAGAGATTGGGGTCAACCATTTTTGTGCGGCGAATCCGACCGCAGGATTTTTCGTCTCAACCTGAATAAAGGTGCAGCTGTTTTGTAAACCTTTCTCGGAATTTTCCATTTCAAAATGAGCACATAGGGTTGTCACACGAATAGAAATTTCTAATTTTTACTTATTAACAAAAGAATAACATAACGATACAGTAAATTCATCGCTATAATCCTTATTCTACGGCTTGATTAGACCGAGTTCGTAATAAAACGGACTTGCGACGAAAAATCTCCGATTGTTGTGATCACGATGTAATGTAGCCTTAAGTTACAAAATAAAATCTCTATTACCCGTTATTAACACCCAAATCTAACTTGTTAGTGATATTTCTGGTATTTATATTTCAAAATATTTTTTTATATTTTCTTCTAAAGTAACTCTTAAATAAATACATGCAGTAAAATTCTTGTAATTTAGTATTATTATACCTTTTTCCAAGCAAAATAATACAATAATACTAAAATTTTATTTAGACCAAAAACATCTGATGCCTGCAAAGTTACCAAAATTATACAAACATTATTACAAGGCAATCACAATCTTAAACTTCTTAAGAACATTTCAGAACAATCGTTTGTTTTCTTCATGAGTTTATTGTCTGTATAAGAAAAACAATTTTCGTAACGTAGAAACTTTTATTTTCATCTTTATGAAAGAAAAGTGTTTAAATTATCAATTATTGAATACTTTATTTATTTAAAACGGCTAAAACTCACGTGTAATTTTCGGTGACGGTACCGTTTTTTTTTATGTCATAAAGTGGCAAACGAGCAAGCGGCTACTAATAGCGAAGCGACCGCTGCCCATAGACATCTGTTATTACAGATGCGTTGCCTACCCTTTAATCTTCGGAGAAGTAAGTGTTTACGGTAATGGTTTAAATAAATAAATTGTAATGATGTATCACGAAAGTTTCAACAATTTAATTATTGAATAAATTATATAAAGGAAAAAATAAATAATAAGCCCGTCTGGTTAAGTATTTTTGTATCTATATAAAACAAAGTTATATAAAAGAGTAAACGGAAATCTTAAAATCAAGGCACAGCTAAAACTAGTGGGTCTAGAGACTTGAAATTTTGTATAGAGGTCACTTTTACTACGTAAGTGTGCTTTTTCAAATTTATTTAGTAAAGGTTTCACGAGGACGAAGTCGTGGGCGACCGCTAATATTCTATATACATCAAAATCGCGTATTTCCTTTGTGTGGTTTTATTTTCATGACATAAACATAGACGTGTATATAAGGCGAACCGCTCTGGAGTCTCGGCAATTTAACAAAACAAACAGCAATAAGCAGCCTTGTTTGTACTTGACCGTGGACCCTCCGATGCAACAAATTTAAAGCTAGACTTGCAAACATGCAAACATGCACTGCGACTGTGTAAAGGTAAAGCACTTGTTGTTACGTAAATTGTTTTTTAGTAATAATATAAACAGCGAAAAGATTAAGTACTTTTTTCAGTTTTAATTAATTCTAATTGTTTTTTAAGTTGAATGACCATAGTTGCTATTTAACGGCATCAACAATTAACAGACCTTTGCGAATTCTCGAATCTGTTAAGATCTCACATTTTGTGAATCTATTATAATCTACTTAATCTACTTAATATTATAGAGAAACTTTGTATTTGTTATGTATTGAAATAACTCAAGAACTACTGGACCGATTTCAAAATTCTTTCACTATTAGAAAGCTCCATTATCCCCGAGTAACATAGCCTATATTAATTAATTCCACGCTGACGAAGTCGCGCATAACAGCTAGTATTTTATAAAGAAAAAAACGTAAGTCTAAAATACTGATCTTCAAAGATGAATAGTTTCTATACGCTGTACTGTATCTCGGTTCATAAGAAAACTTGGAAAAGGAGTTTAAAAAAGTCGTGTAAACTTTGCTTTAAAACATAAAATACAATTTTGTACAAAAGTTTTAATAAAAATTTCTTTCTTGTTAGATGGCCAAACATTGACCAAAATAGTACCCAAAATAAGTAACCTAAACTGGTGATAGTGACGTGCTTTACTACAATAACTGGCCCGTATAATTTTAGTCCTCTTTATCTTCCTTTCATTTCTTTATAAGGAAATTATGGCAAGGGGAAATGGCTTGACGGGGAGGGCATAGGAAGAGGTATTATCCTCTTGCTGTGCATCTGCGTAGATTAAGGGTAGGTAACCCATCTGCAATTGCAGATGTCTTTGGGCAGGGGTCGCTTCGGATTTGTCAGCGAATTCTGGTGGCCACTGGCTCGTTTGCCACTTTATAAGTAGTATAAAAATATTGTTTTTCATGAGTTGTAAAAATGATCATAGCTCATGTTTAGTTACAGCCAAAAATGCTTTAAATATGAAATGGTTTGGCTAACGTACCAGATGAAATTCTAAACAGAATTTCATAAATAAAATGTTAGTCATAACCTGAGCATATGTCCTTATTAAAAGTTTGTCTATTGGCCATCGAGTGTGGCTAAAGTCGAAGAGGAAAGCAGAAATTAGTTATGAACAGAACTTACGACAGTGCAGTTGCTTTCCTCCGATACTTGGCTAATGACGCTCGACTAAACTTTGCTTCATAATACTGTTCAACATTGCAGTTACTGGGGAAAAACAAGTTATAAGTTTTCTTACCCCGATTGAAGTTGAAACAGCATACATCGTTTTTATAAGAAAAGTTACCATTGGATATTAGGGAACGTTTAATAACATGCGAATGCTTCGAGCTATAAACCAGAAGATTTTATAGTCCTCTTAAATGAGGCAGTTTTTTTAGAATATGCTATGAAATTAAGAAAACTTTTAAATCAGGTTTATATCTAAGTATTCCAATTAGATATAAGTTAGTCGTGGAGTTGCGGAAAATGGAGCCCATCATGGGTCAAAACCTTTTTTTTTTTTAGATATAAGTTCATTATATTTGATTAATGTGGTGTCTCGCAGGTTCCTCTTTCTTTATATTTTTCCAATAGTCGTAAAATTGTATAATAATTAAAATATCCAGATGTCTCGTTAAATTATTATTAGATATATTAGTTGGTAGTATGTAGGTCAAGAACTTTCGTAAACTAAGTTTAGATTAAGCCGAAACTTGGCCGAGCAGAACCGAACTTTACTATTTACCGCATAAATTTTATTAGTAAACTCATGTATGGCCTCTGAGGGGGACTTAATAAAGAAAATAAGTCGACTTTGGCGTACATAAATGTGCTAAATTGTTATGTTACAGTTTCTCTGCTGCGTTTTTACATTAAAAATAAAATTCTTTAAATGCAGTATGGCCTTTTCAAAAAGCAGCAATTATTAAGGGCCACAAAAACATATATACGAAATTATCCTAATTATTCGACCAAACGTAAATAATTTTCAAGTCCTCTTCAGTTAAGAGTTGTGATGTGTTTGGTCCTTAAAACACGGAACAACTGCTTGTGACAAAGGACTTGAAAAATGAACGTTTGAGTATTTTATTTTTATATACAGTTATATTCCAGTTTAATTACCAACAAATTTTTGTTTTACTATGTCAAACTTGACTTATACCTACATAATATACAAAATACAAAGTCTAAAATAAAATGCAAACGAAATATGTTAATTTACTCCGTTTTACTGCACGTCACCCTTTCCAAAATACAACAAATACCATTTTCAGAGTTAGTTCCGTACAAGAAAGCTGTGCATAACTCCCAGATGTTACAAATGCTCCGCCTTTATTGTTCAAATTTAATAAAGGCCCCAAGCCCACAGACTTATTATTTATTCGAAACGGACAAGCGAAAAGAATGAGCTGCACAGTTGTTATTTCCGTTTGTAACTTAACTAACTTCGTTTATTTGCTTATTTAGTTTTAATTTTAATGTGGCGTATAATCGGCGTTACGTTCTCCTACAATAATACTAGCTGTTGCTCACGACTTCGTCCGCGAGGAATTAAAAAGTATAGCCTATGTGACTCGGGGATAATGTAGCTTTCTATGAGTGAAAGAATTTTTGAAATCGGCCCAGTAGTTCTTGAGTTATTTCAATACATACAACAATTCAAAAATACAAAGTTTTTCTCTTTATAGTATTGGTTGTTCGGATAGTCCTTTCGTTTTTTTGATGGATATTATAGACAATTCTGCCTAAATTGACAATAGTGCTAGGTCTGGGTTTGTCACTGTATCTCATTCAAGCTGTAGAAGCTATTGGCGAGTGACAAAACTGTATTTTGTATTTATCTGCTTCAACCAGCCTTCAAAACGTGATCCATCTTGGACATAAAAATTGCCGGATCGAAATTAATTGAACCAGTTCTGGCACTGGCGTACTGTCAACATACCTTCTCCATTCGCATCGGTCAATTTCTTTCTGACTACACCAGCATTTTTACCCTTTCTGTAGCAAAACATAAAATAAGTCGAAATTGTTGCTTATCGTTCTCCATATTTAAAAGGGCACCAACCAAAAACTACAACGTAGATTTAATTGAAACTTTTCACAAACAAGCTTTGTTATATGAGCTTTCAAAGCATATAATAATTAAATGGCTTAAGTGAGAATTTGGGTGAAAAAATATTAGTTAAATCCTCTATCGGGAAAAAACGAAATGACTTTCCGAACAACCTAATATTAGTATAGACAGGCTAAAAATATCAATACAATAAAATTAATACTATGTTCAATAAAATATTTTAAATTCTGATATATTTATTGGTGGGAAATTTACATTTTCTTACTTATTTTTTAATTAATCATAACGTATTTGAACACGATATAAAATATATCGTGTTCAAATACGTTTATAGGCAAGCTCATTTTGTAATTCTCCCTCCGGCCTCTAACAATATTTGTGTACCGACATTGTTTGTTCGATAATATTCTAATATAAAAGGGTAACGTATGTTAATTCATGAAGCGTACTGTTTTCATAAAAAATATTAGTTAATTAGACATCTTTAAAAAAAAACATAGTTACTCTTATTTAGAAATTAAAAGATAGCCGTTAAAATCTATTTTCATACACCTTTTGCTCACTTTTTGTATTTTGTTTTTGTTATAATAGATATTACACACCTAAACTCATCAGAAATTTTTAATTATTCTTTTATATTTAAACTGTAGCTAGATATCCAGCTTATGTGTTATGATGAATAGACAGTGTACATCGAGAGCGGACACGTTTCGGTTGCTATCGGAGCTATTAATAATGTCGCGCTGTAACGTGGCCCGGCTCGTGGTCAACCAGCAACACCGATACTGACAAAGGTATTGTGTTGGAAATATATGTGTCTATTTATCATTCTCAATACTCCCGTTGATACACTGATATCACCAAATAATCGGTGTCTAAACCTCTAAGCTGTGGTGAATACAGTGATGATTGAAAGGAGTCTTAACTCTTAACAGTTGACACATTCTATTTTTTCGAAAGCAACATAAAGTTAATTCCTATTTTATAGAAATTATAGAATTGAACGAATAAGTTATGCAGGTTTCACAAAACCTATTCTTACAACAAAATGCTTAATTTCCAGGTAATGTATTCAACATCCGTCAAGAGTTTGATGCCACATAAAATGTAAATCAAAGCGGAAGAAATAAAACTCGGTGTGATGTGGCGGCGCCACGAGCGCGAACGTAAATCCCCACATCATTTGCTCGGGAGCGCCATCATTCCGCCGAATGACCTTTATATTGTAACGTTCAATGGTTTTTCAATACATTACGTGGGTATTGTATCTGTTGGTATTCTAAAATTTCTATTGTAATCCTTTTTATAGTAGAGGCAACAAAAATGAAACCTATTAATTGTAAAATAGTGCCGTGTAATCCATATTATGTATTTTGTTCGCTCGTATTCATTATCTTACAGGTTGAATGTTTTACTGTCTCAACAGTATACTAAAATTTTGTATAGACTAGCAACCGACACGGCTTCGCGCGGAACGTAAACAATGCATCGTCAGTAGTACCGTACACTGCGTTATTCCATTTATAAAATTAAAAGCCGTTATACCTTTGTTTCGTTTCACTTTTTTACCGATCCTAGAATATTTTATTAACTGACTTGAAATAAAAATAACACGATATTAGTAAGTATTTATTAGTAAACAGTATATGATGTACACATAAAGAATATTTCAATGCAATATGTCATCAAGATTGAAACGTGGTTAAAACTGTCCTTTTTCAGTGTAAAATAATAAAAAAAAAGTGATAACATGTATCTTGAATGCAGCTCTGTCATTGTAATACTTCAGAAAATGACAATTAAGTTTACAGTAGGTACTTAAAAAATTGTTAGTTGCTAAGTGGACTGTATTGATTGTAGACTGGAGATGGATTAAAAGAGCTTTTGATTAATAGGGCTTATAATTTTGATATATTGGTACAATGTATGTTGACGTACTAAAGCCTTGTTCGCACCGGTATAGTATTTTAGTCAAGTAGCAAGTAGCATTTATGATTATATTTTAGCACTAAGGATTTACTACTGTTCGGACTCGTTTAAGCCTAAACCTACGCAGTAGGGTAGTAATTTACTAACTAAGCGTGTCCGAACAGCAACATTTTAGGAGAGTAGATTAGTAAATCTTAAGGCATAAGTGTCCAAGCGCAACTAAGGTCGCGTCCTGAAGGGCGCGCGAGGTGGCGGGCGTGGCTTAAAAGAGCCCAATGCACGACTCCCGCGCCGCCGGTGAAGTAGAGTGGTAAAACAATGAACAAACAGATTACGCGCAACCCGTCTCTTTGATCCATTTCTGAATGTCTGCATCACATAAA
>QDHC01001184.1:13570-24592 GCA_013186455.1 Papilio dardanus tibullus
AGGGGATAACTTCTCCTTCCATGCGTCCCCTCCCCCGCCAAATCCACTTCCCCTTTCCTTCATTTCTTTTACGAGAATAGGATGGGAAAAGAAAGTGGACTAAAATTAGGCCTACGGCACCACACTCGGCAGACAAAACATGGAATTGATCTC
The DNA here is from genome assembly GCA_013186455.1 of Papilio dardanus tibullus. Lineage (NCBI taxonomy): Eukaryota > Metazoa > Arthropoda > Insecta > Lepidoptera > Papilionidae > Papilio > Papilio dardanus. The sequence continues at coordinate 13,724 of QDHC01001184.1, forward strand.
ATTTCAGGACTGTCTTCCGTGTGTTGTTAATTGATGTTAAGATGTTATTGCGGGCTCTACCACTGTTATAAGTTTAAATTCATTGCTCTTAACCAATTTAAAAAGCATTGATACGTTTTTTTTTCAAAGTTATTTTGAACATGTTTCTTTTAAAAAAGGCTTTATTGCAGAGATGAATTTAATTGAACTCTTTAGTTCAAATTCAATAGCATTAGATTTTCTAGGATTTTGTCTGAACACATTTGTATTTTTAAAAGAGTATAAATAAACAGAGCGGGCAGTACCTTTGCGGGCTCAATTAACGCTAATGCGCTCACTAGTTTTATTCCTTCTGCATTTAAACTCTGTATTCTCTATTTAACCTTTTTACGTGTACAGTTTACTTTGTTTGGCCACTCCGCTGTCTAATTTATACGAAGTCTATGTTAACCTTTTAATTTGATCAGGGATAAAATACCACACATTTGGCTTTAATCCGAAACGAGAATCAGCATTATTACTGTTGTACTTTCTACGTTTGGTACTGGTACATTCATTAAATTTATACCAAAATACAGAACTTCCTTGTTCCTGGTACTTGTTATGATACATAATTTGGTCCAATAAGACCCCTGGTCTATCTTATTTAGTTCCGAGTGTCCTCCAGTATGGTATAATGGACTACTTATTGGTCCTCGTTTATCGCAGTACTTTATAATTTTTTTCGGAATAAGGGGGTTAAGTAAGTAGTAAAGTAAGGTTAGGTTAGTAGCCTATGTGTTCTTCCTCATTATGTTCTTATCTGGACACAGATTAAAAAGTGCAGGCTTTTCGGTCATAAAATCCCAACATTAAGTGACTCTAAAACGAATAAACCAATACATTTTTTTATAAGGAAAGGGGGCAAACGAGCAGCTGGAACACCGAGGTGATCATCGACGCGTATGGACATCTGCAATACCAGAGGAACCACGGATGTCGGCCATGTTTATTTCTATATGGTTTAAGACAAGGGGTTACCCATGTCATTCGACAAGTCATGAGCTTGTCACGTGTGAGATATCGATCATCGTTGTCGATACATTTTTGATGTTCACTACCGAATCTCTTTGTAGCGAATACTTCGGGTAGCCCCAAGACCTAATTTTAACACAATTAAAGCGATGCTACTATTCCGTACGCATACGTAACCGCAATACTTTTTGAATATTAACCTTAATGTTATGAATAAATTAAATTAACTAGATCGGAAAAAACTGTACATTTTGCGTTAACTTTGTAACTTTCTAGCAATCGCTATATAATTATAATATTGCTCACCATGTTACAAATACAAATTATAAATGCAAATATCTCTGATAAACGAAATAATTGACGAAATATATGATACGGCATAATTACAATGAAAACGATTATTTTGTATGAAAATAATTATATTGTGAATACTAGATAAATTAAAACTGCTTACCTGAGGGCGATATTAGACCGATGTCACGCAAAAAACGGCCTTACGCCGAAGCAAAATCTCCGTTTTTATCGCGAACTCCATCTAATGAACCCTTAGGTTTATATATTTTTTTTAATTATAATTATTTGCTTGTGTTTTAAATTGTGATTTAAAAAATCCAAGATAACTAACTGAGAATCTTCGTGGAAGGTGTGAAATCAAAATTACAAAATGGCATTACTCAAAATAGTTTCTTAAATTGTACTTAAAAGTTTATTTAAATATACTATTCAAATTATTAAAACGAACTACTTAATTATAAAATAAAATATACGTAATGTATAAATGTGTAACTGTGTGCAACTGTACGTAGTTAAGCCGTTAATTGGAGCTATGGCAATCCGGCTACGGCGAGGTCTTCGAAGTGTGATAGAACAATTTCCTGCAAATTGATTGCTCAGTGATGCTTACATTGTCTCCACACGCTTGCCCACTGACTAACTATTATTGTGTTAACTGTTAAGCCTTGTTCACACCAGGATAGTATTTTAGTCTAGTAGCAAGTAGCATTTATCCGCACAAGGGATATACTACTGTTCGGACTCGTTTAAGCGTAAACCTACGCAACTAGGGTAGTAATTTAATAACTAAAAGTGTCCGAACAGCAACATTTTAGTAGAATAGATCAGTAAATCTTTTGTTCGGAAACTTGCCACTCGACTAAAATACTATCCTAGTGCATACAAGGCTTTAAACTGTTTTGTTGCTTCGCCACAGAATATCAGTCTGCCCTTGTCCCTACGGAGGGTCAGAACAGTAGTACATACTACTCCATATTTCCCTATCAGCCGTCATTTCTGCATTCACCCCTTTTGTTCAGCATATGTTTCACACAATCCATACCTTCCTTGGCCTTCCTCTACCTATGAAGGTCTCGTGAAGAACTTACTATAGAAATGATCCTATGAAGTAAGGTCTCCTTCCTTTACCTTTGTATTCGTCCACATTCAATTTTAATTTGCCACGGAATATATTATACAAAGAATTAATTTGGTAGCAAACAATTTGGTGGTCATGCCTGAAAGTGAAAGTCGAGATTAAGGTTTATATTACTTGGATAAAAGCCAACGTTTTCTGTCTTTTACATGTTCGCAATGTGGCTATGTCATTGAATATAAGCACTTACACGTGCTCCCTTTATTGCAATTTATTGTCGAAGTTTTATAAAGTCAAAGTACCGCATGTCATGAAGCATATAAGCTCCTATAAAGTAGGACTTTGTTCCAATAACGTCTTTGAAAATATTGGTTATTTAACCTTATTCTTGGAGCTTCGAGAAATAAACTTGGTATAATTCATATTTATTTTTAGAGCGTCGGTGGCTCAGTGGTTTAGCTCTCGACTTGTAATCTGTAGGTCCTGAGTTCGAATCCCGCCATGTACCAATGTGTTTTTCGATTTTCATATGTACATACTCGTATTTACCCGACGCTCTTAGGTGAAGGAAACATCGTGATGCAACCTGCACATACGAGTATCAGCGATAAAATTTAAAGATATGTGTGAAGTCATGCAAAATACGTGCTAGTCGTAGAATTGCGGAAAATGGACCCCATATCATGGGCGAACTAATAATATTCAGAACAATTTTCATCTATTTATGTTCATAAAATACTTAGCAATACTTTGTAAGTAATCATTTAATAAAATGTTTCATATTTCGGTTAAATTAGAAAAGAAAGTAAGAGGATGGCAGCAGACTGCGTTGATTAGATGTTAGATAGTGTTTAATGTCTTGTAATTTACATTTAAAACAATACAAACATGTTCTGAAGAGCAAATTACTTACGTAAAATAACACGCATTAAGTGAAAGTCGCATTGCGGTAATTAATCTTAATTAGTTCTTTGCGTTGGTAAAGGGCTCTTTCAAACATTTGCCTTCTTCAGAGATAGGATAACAGAAATAAAATGGAAATATTAATAACCCTGTAGTTTTCTGTATGATTAATATATCCCAAAGATATTTTTAATGTACACTTTAACTCATTTTAGTCTTGTCCTGAATATGCCAGGAATCTTATCATTTACAGTCGTATCTGGATAAGCAAGTCCAAGGGACTGCGATATTTATCTCACTTATAGAGGTTTTTCGCTAATCAGAGTTTCTCGCTTATGGAGGTAGCTTGTCGGGATCATAGAACAACTCTTATCCAAGTTAGACTGTATTTAATACTTTTACAAGGCACTATTAAATTGTTATATTTGAGACCTACCTCATGAGAATATAAAGTATCAACTTATTTCATTGATTATTATAACTATTTACCTTAGGCTATTCCATTCTCAGTTGTTTTTCAATCACAAAAGTTCTCTTCTAAATGTTTGTTGAAATGGAAAGGACAGAGTCGGAATCGGGCTTTCTATCGTGAAATAAATCACCGGCTTACATTCGTGGCTGGTACGGAGAGATAGCTTCACCTCGCCTCAGGTTGGGATGTTAATTTGATGACCTTTCCTCTTTTTTTGTCTGTCGTATTTCAAAATATCTTGATTGTTTTTTGTTCTTTGCTATTTTCTCTCGTAAAACCAGCTATGACAGAATATGTGTATAGCAGTTACTTCAACTTTTTTCCATTGGCCCTTGGTTTCGGGTAATGTCTTTTTTCTTCTTTAATCTTAATATATATTTGTTGTCAACAGAAGTGTCGGTGACGTACCGTCGTGGGCTGCCGGTGATCACGGTCCCGCTGCCGTCCCGCCGCGAGCGATGCCGCTTCACGCTGCGTCCCGTCTCACAGACTGTTGGCGATCTGCTAGAACAGGTTGGTAAAGCATATGAAAAGTATATAATTTATAGTAATACAATGTAATGAAGGGTGATATTGCAGCGTTCATCCATCAACTTTTGCCAAATAATGGCAAGACTGATCACGTTGTAAAAATCAGTGAATTCGAAATTGAAAGCAATAAGTACCATGTATCAAGAATCTAAATGTCTGCCGTGGAGTAGGGCTGCATAAAATAGAGATTATTTGTCCAGGTGAAGGCGGAGGACCGCGGCGTGGAGCGTGCTGTGGCCATGGCATCGGACGAGCGCGTGCGCATCGCCGCCAGTGACACCGTAGAGTCGCTGTTGGAGAACGACTTCCGACTAGTTATCAACGACACAGAGTATTATGTTAAGAGTCCGCCTCAGGTGAGTGTTTTATTGCCAATATTTATTCACAGGCACTATACAAAAGAGACATGGTTCTGAGGGAAAGACGGTGTTAGGTGACACTTTAAATTGCCTCAGTTGTTTCCAAATTATTCTGCGAAGTTTCAATATCACTATGGAATTAGTGTAAAAAAAATCTTTGGACAATCAAATTATTATTGCCATGTCTTTGTTCTCAGGAACGTTTGAGTGCAGAAGAGATAACTCGTCTTAGTGACGTTCGTAACTTAGTGAACCAACTTTATGAAGCTCTGAATGTCCGCGAGCACCAGATCCGCAAGGAGCGAGAGCTACGAGGCCAACTGGAAAAGCTCTCCGCGGAACTGCACCCACTGGAAGAAGTAAGTCTTGAAACAACTGCACATCGCAGCTAACATCGGCAGTTTGTGACTGGCCACTTAGAATAAAAAGCAAATTGAAAGTTTTTAAAATTGGAACATTTTGAGGCGTATTTTATTCTGGTGACTTTTTTTAAGGTTAGTTTTTTTTTAATTACAAAACATTATACAGAAACGGATGTCGCTTGAAGTGGAAACGACTCGACGCACGTCTGCCCTGACGTGGGTGGGTCTAGGCCTGATGGGGGTGCAATTCGGGGTCCTAGCGCGGCTAACCTGGTGGGAGTATTCCTGGGACATTATGGAGCCTGTCACTTACTTTGTCACTTATGGTACCGCGATGGCAGCGTACGCTTACTTTGTACTGACGAAACAGGTAACGAGGAATATAGTCACTTACTCGTAGTAAAAATGTTGTTTCGTATACAATTTTTATTTATACTAAGTGCATTTTTTCAGGAATACATATTACCGGACGTCAAAGACAGGCAACATCTCTTAATGCTGCACAAAAAAGCGAAAAAAATCGGACTTGACATCAATCACTATAATTACTTAAAGGATGAGGTAAACAACATTTTTTCTGTCAATTAATTTGTTAAAATATTTTTCATCTTTTAAGTTCACGATGAAGTAAAGTATTATAGCTACATAGATTTATCTATAATTTTATCTAACAAGATCTGTTAAAGGTTAAACGAGGTCAATAACGTAGTAGTCCCCTGCGGACGACAAACTCATTTTTCAAGATATTTGCCGCCAACTAGACTCGCTTAGATCTTTTCAAGTTTAGTTCAAAGAAGTTTTCTATTTCAGGTTTATTCTTTTTTCCAGAGATGTCCTTTTAATATTTTTTTATACTTTATAGGTAGACAAGCTTCAAAAGGATCTCGCCCGTTTACGAGATCCACTGCACATCCATTTGCCGAATTCGTACGCGGCTAAAACTGGTGAAGAGAAGCGTTCTCCATTAACCAAACTAAAGGACATGCTCGATGAAACTAGTAAAAAAATGAAAATAACGTAATATATGCTTATAACGCGTCGTCGCTTGAAATAGACGCGTAAGACCTGGCTTCTTTATGACAACTGTTGTTAATAATAATTGTATGGATGACGTAATACGATTCGATAGCTCACAGAATTGTTATAGAAAAATTTTGCACTTATATTTTGTTGTATAGAATTTAGGGTGCGTTTACACTGGACCGAAACCGTTGAGGCTAGCCAAGTTAAGAAAAGATTTTCTAATGGCAGTTAGAAAATAACTGAATTATTACTAATGTACGATAAAAATAATTTATTTCAATTAATTGGTTTTGTCTATTTTATTTTACGCTTGTTAAGTACTTTACCTCTATTCAGCTATTTAAATAAGATAGCGAACTTATTAATACCCTACATAGTTTTGTTTCAGTGAAATTCACCCTTAATAATTTTAATTAAGAAACATTTGTTGAAAAATGTTTAAGACCTCTGACTTTTATGTTTTGTGTACATCGCTTATAATGGATTTTTGCAGGTATTATGTAGTCATTGAATATAGTTTATTTTATTAGTTTGATTTAAAATAATTATTTTAGTTAATAATAGAAATTCAATATTTTTATTGTTTAAAATTCTTGCTCATATCTTATGTTTCCTATATAATTTAAATTTAATTAAAACAAATTTATAATTATTTGCACTCTTTCCTATAAAGTGCCAATATTTGAAATGATAAATTAATTTGATAGTTTTAAGATTTGTAACCTTTACCTTATTTACTGGTAAATTATATGTAAGTAGAAGGGGCATGTAATATGATTTTAGTTACAATAACTTTTTAAATTTATGACTGATTTGCTAAGTCCCAAAATACCAAATGTAGCTTTTGTTTTTATATCTTTTTAGTTCTTAAGGCCCAATTTCATGATACCAGTTTATTGTGCGATATTAGAAAGAAATAGTCCCATGCAATGGTCGATATTCAAAAATGTTAGAGAACTGTTTACACGCGGATATAAATTTCAAAATAGTATGCGAGTATTACATTTTTGATCATTAGTTTTGAATCAAAACTTGTATATATCAGATCAAGAATGTTACGAGATAATTTTTGCTTCTCCTTGCTACATGCAAGAAACTGGTACCATGTAATTGTGCCTTTATATTTGTCATGGAATAACAGACTCGTTTTGACAGCTGTCAAATATTATCGATCTCAAAAACAAATCATTAATATAGTGCCACAAAGTTATTTGGCCTGGCCAGTGGCGATGTTAACGCCATTCTTTCATACTAAAAGCGATATACTGGAACCAATCTTAAAGTAACAACTTCAATCAAACAGATGTCAACATTTGTATTGCATTTGGAATTTAAGCGTGGTCTTATCATTAAAGACGCTGTAATAGTCAAACGAGGATGTCTAAACCGGCGATAGAGGCGCTGCTATCGAAATTGAACCTGTCAGAAAATCTATAAAACACACTTTATCCCAGAAAATGCCATAAATTAAAGACAGCTACAGTACGAAAAAAAATATTTTGACGGTTAAACGTTGATATAGCGGCGCTAGTGAGTTGTCATAATTTAGTTTCATTTATGGCCACCGGGTCAGGTATCCTCGTCGATCTCTACATATTTGAATAACGTTATAGTATTCGGCCAGCACAAGAAATTTTACTTATGTCCCCTCTATAACTTTGTAGCACTATAGTTCAGTTGATTTTTAGATGGGGCTTGTTATTACATGACTTATATAATCTGTTCTAGTCCTATTTACGAGTGTTTGCTAACAAAATATAACCTTAAAAGTAAGACCCAGGCTGATTCTTGCCTAATATAGAAAAATATTACTAAAATGTCTCCACAGGGTTTTTGAGGTTATAAGATTCGATCGTATGATTATGGCAAAAAATTACTATTAGTTAATTATTCTTTTAACTATTGTACTTTTTAAATTATAATATTTTTAGCACAATTTCATTTATTTAGCCAATAACAATGAATGCACAAAATGTATTTTTATTAAAATGTTGGTGCTTGAATTCTGCTTGTATTTATTTTAACATAAGTTTTTTTTGTAGAGATTTTTTTGATCAAATTGTCTTGCTTTAGTGTTTTTATTAAATTGAATTGAATGAATTTGTTTCTTTAAATCTAACATGTCCAAATGGTACTAATATTTTTTCATATTCATTAATACAGCCACAAAATAGTTAGTATTCAATAGTAAAAAAACGTTTTTTTTTATAAATAATAAATATTTTTTTATATTGTATTTACATTTATATTGTTTATTATGAAAGTAAATGTTCATATATTTTTCAAAAATAAATTCAGTCAACAATTTTTTTTTGTAGATCTTAAAGTGTTTAAAAACGTGTTAAAACAATTAAAAACAAATATTTTGAAGTAGTATAAATAAATGGCTGTGAAAATATGTAATGTGAAACAGTCCACGTTAAAAAAAAAACTACTATAGCGCATTCAAGAATTAATCGAATATTTTGTACAGTTAATTAAAATATTGTTTATATAAAAAAGTGTTAAAGCATTTTTTAAATAGCATTTTAATAAAAAAAAAAAATGAAAAAAATGTTTTGATTTTTTTTTATTTGATTCGAATATGCACAAAAGAGATCGAATGGAACGTGGATGTCGGTGATGAACCTAAAATAAACATATTTTTAAGGTTCAATATTAAATAACCATTTATAGTTAAAACAAAACTAGTAAACAAAACTTGGCAACACTTAGGAATAATTAGTAAATAAAATTAGGTAGACCAAAGCCGATTTACGCCCTTTTTGGATGATGAATGTAACCACATCCTTTCACTTTAATAAAGTTCAATTTTATTACTTTTGGTGATGATTTAAAATAGAAAAAAACTCGAATATTGTTTTGATTCGCTTACGGCTGAATTCCGAATCGAATCTTAAAGTAAGCGCTGTTTACAATCTAATAGACGGTAAAAACATTGTATAGAATTTGGGGTTTTTTGATCTTATCATTTAAGACGCCGTTGCATAAATGACGTTTCAGAATTCGGCCAGTACTCAGGATAGTATTTTAGTCGAGTAGCAAGTAATAAGTGCCGGAACAAAGGATTTACTAATCTATTGTTCTAAAATGTTGCTGTTCGGACATGTTTAGTTACTAAATTACTTGCTATTCGACTAAAATACTATCCTGGTGTGTACAAGGCTTTAGAGAAATATTGAAATGACTGTTGATTACTCTTAATTCACACTCTACAAGTATATTATGCCCGTTTTTACCAACCAACCCCTAAAGTATTGTAGTTTAATATAGGTGTCTTTTTGCTTAAGTGTCTCCCTAAATCTAACGGATCCTTTGCGATCTAAAGTGACACTTAACTGTTGGTGAAAATGTAAGTGTTAGGTGACATTTAAAATGCGTTAAGGGTTACCTAAAATATAGGGATTGTTGGTGAAAACGGCCATTAGACTATTGTATATAGATATTATTAGTTTTAAGCATTCACTTTATCTGCTAAACTAAGCTTAATTGTGATTTGCTGATTCGCCTTCTATAGACATTTTCTATCTCATGTTTTTCCTATTTATATAAACAATTTTTATAAATTTAGATCTAAGATGGAGCAAAGCTTCTGTTATTTCTTATTTTATTTACTTAAAATATCCTATGTACTTTTTATTAGTATACTTTGATATTTATGAAAATTAAAAATAAAACGTAACAATAGATAATAGTCCAGAGGGCTATTCAAAGTACTTTTCAATTGGCGATATCGCTGATAGAATCGACAAAAATGTATGTGAATCGTATCGTATCGAACGCCATTATCAGTTTCATACATTTTTGACGTTCGCTTCGTAGCGAATCTACTTTGCGTAACCCCCAAGTTTACAAAGGATATTTGTAGGGTTATGTACTACGTCAGAATTAAATTAATTATCATTTTAATTAGATTATGTTAATAAAATTAATCGTTACTAAACTTATGTGTTTCTAAGTTACTAATTGTATGTTATTTTATATGATAATTTATTTGGAATAAATTTATTGAAAGTTTTTATCTAAAATTAGTATATTTACGAGAGCTTTTAAAATTTTATTTACACCTTGTATCACTTTATTAGACAATCTCGCATGTAGTTAGGTACTTTATATCTTAGATTAAATTATTTAATCACTTACTAAAATTCTTATAACTAATCACTATTGAAATTTGCCAAATAACCCTTCCATAATTGTTAACTTTGTTACCACTTTTCCGTTACTTATGTCTGATATACAAAATGCCCATGATTATAGAAAATACAAAAAGATAAGCTTATTTATATGTTGTATATTAAGGCAAAAATATATTATACATCGCATAAATTAATGGACATTTTGTATATTTTAGACAATATGTTATACAGTTACTATGTTATGAATGGTAGTGGAGTGAATACGGAAATTGTCTCAAACCCAATGTAATACTCCTTTTAACGGTAACTATTTTGCATTTTGTTAAATTTACAGTCGTGTTCCAATAAATTTTTTGAGAAACCACTTTTTTGTTTTTTTTTTCTATACCCGTTGGTTTCAGGCAGGCGTAAAGATAAAGTAAGTATGAAATAATTGTTGTCAAAGAACTATTATAAAATATACTTGAAGTTATAGGTTAATCAAATTTTAGAAATTGCAAATCTATAAGTTTTGATTTTTCACAATAGATTGCTAACTTTACAAATACTTTATCGCTATGGAAAAGAAACAATATTTTCGTGATAAGGCTCAGGGCATTTAGGATAGCATTGTTTAAACATGAAACTCAACAATTGAAAGTCAAAACACTTTATAGACGTTAATGAAACAATGTGAACTTAATTGCACTTGAGTAAGCCGTAGTTAAGTATCATTTGG
>QDHC01001185.1:21008-32764 GCA_013186455.1 Papilio dardanus tibullus
TCTCTAATCCGTTTATATCGCCTATGCAGATAGCTCGTCGGTACTATAGAATGACTCGCTTATCGAGGTTTGACTGTATATCTTTACAAGTATTCGAATAAACTCTAATAAATTGACGTAATGGTAAAATTTAAAAATCCTGTCGGAGCAATTTCTGATTCATTATAAAAATATTATTCAGATCAATCGTTTCTAATCAAAGGTCTTCTTACAGGAAATTAACCTTTGAAATTGTAAGAGTTTTAATTAAAATTTTATTCGGAAAAATCTTCGAATAAATTGTACGAGTTTGAAATGTAGATGTAATCAAAAACCGCCTTATCAGATGATAGAAAGATTACAGTTACGGCGAAGTCTTGCAGAAAGAAATGAAAGAGTTATTTTGTTACTTTTTTAGTTTGTTCCAAAATTTAAACAACTATATCTAGTAGGAATGTAATTTATTGTAGAATTTAAAAAAAAAACGATTAAATGTATTCCACTGGCATTATCAAAAGTAGTTACGCATAAAGCATGGGTTATTTAAAAAAATAAAACTATTTTATAATATTATGGATTCAAGAGTTCGGGTTTTAAAATTCCGTTCCTTATTGAAGCGTCGTCCAATGATTTATTTCGGAAGTTATGTACCACGAAGTAAAGCTGGTCGGAATACTAAGTTTATTAAAATCTTACCGCTTACGCCAGTCCTAGTAAATTTTAATAAAAAAAATTTGTACCTCTTTGAAAAAAAAACACAAACAAAATGTCTTTGTACAGAAGTTTTGAGAGTGGAAATTTTCGGGTATTAATTTTTATGTTTTATTATTATTTTCTAATAGATTTAGTAGTAACTGTCAAAGAATGTCAATTAATCAATTATGACATAAATATTATTTTATATAATCAGTTCTTTGGTTAGTAACCATCAGTTGGTAACCATCGTTTAGTAACTATCGGTTAGTAACAGATGCTCTCGATTGCTATTCAAAGACAATTACTCGAACCATCAGACTAATGGTCTTGATGAACATAGTCGTGATTTATTAGTGCCGCTAGAGGGCATTCATGCAAAGTTAATAGAAAATTACAATTCAATAAAAAGATTATTAGAAACTAACCTTTGCTACCTACTTCCGCGCAGAATTAACTGTAGGTTTCGTAAAAGTATTTTTGAAATATGTCCAGTAGTTTTCTAGTTATTTTAATATAAAAAAATACTTACCGTAATTTTGTCGGTTTAATAGTAATATAAGAAAAAAATTGATGGCAGCAACGCATCTTCAGTTCCTCTGGTATTGCAGATGTCCATGGGCATCGATGGTCATCTCGGTGTTTTTAAAAAAATAAAGAGATAGGGACACGTTTTGTATCCTTCTCTCGGCAATAACACACAGTATCATAATACGAGAATCACGTATTAAGGAGTTTTTCATACAATATGTACAAGTCGTGCACATATAATAAAATACATAATTTCGTTTTATATTTTCTTGTATACGCTCAAAACAGTCACGTCTAATATACCAAGATCATAAATTCGATATTTTAAAGAAGAAAACAAAATACACGTAAAATAAAACTTACTGTTAGGAATAAATTTTGACCTATCTTTGCTTTAATTCAGTTAAAATATTTTTGGGGATTATGAAATTGTAAAGCCTAGAGTTTGTAAATCTAAGACCTAACCCTTGTAATCACAATCGTCAATAAAGCAAGCTAATTACAAAATTTAGTCTCGCTACATTTTTGTACAACTCTATTAACATTCTAGCCTTAACCTTTGGTTATACTTGAAATAAATGAGTAGAAGTTCTTAAAAAATAGAGCTTAGTTTTACGCCGTCTTATTTATATTGGACTGCATCGTTTTTGGTTCACTCTGTCATATTTTTATTTAAAGAAAACTAAATATAAGTAGTCTAATTTGGATAAGCGAGTCCAAGGGACTACGATATTTGTCTTGCTTAGGAGGTTTCTCTCTGATACGAGTTTCTCGCATATGGAGATAGCTTGATGGGATCATAGAATGACTCTCGTTTATCTAGGTTTGACTGTAGTCTTTTTTAATAAAATGAATTTTGCTCGTAAGAAGCATATCTAAAGATTATAGAAGCTGAATAATGAAACGCCTTTGTTGAAAACGCTTGAAAAGTATTAACAAGACTTCGCCATTGTGACATTTTACATCAGACTTAAGTAGTTTAATCTTGCAACATAGAAAAAACTGACCAACAAAAGGAGTACTTAACTGTGAAGACTTTGTTTATTCGACCCATAATGGGCTCCGTTTTCAGCAACTTCGCGATTAGCGCGTTTTTGCGTGACTTCACACATATCTTTGAATTTCTTTGCCGGTATGTGCAGGTTGCATTACGATGTTTTCCTTCACCGAAAAAATAAAGAGGGTCGGGTAAATATGTACATGTAAAAATCTGAAATCGTAAAAGACATGGGTACATGACGGGATTCGAATTCGGGACCTGCACGTCAAGAGCTAAACTTGACTTGTAAACTGCAGGTCCCAAGTCACCGACTCGACATAACTTGTGAAGACTTTATGAGTACGTGTTTTTATTTTTTTACAACTATACTATGATATCATTAGAAAATATTAATTTATTAATATTTTATCAGCAAAAAGTTATATATAATTAAAATAACTTTGTTATTAAAACAACAAAATTGGGTTTTGATAAATTGAAGTCTGAGTTCTCAATTAACTTAATTGGTTTTGTAAGAAAACTTTATATATTCAAATATATTATAATTTATTCTCTTAACAATATTAGACTTTATCCAGACAATCAACAAACACGAGGCTACGATAATCTCAGATATCTAAGCGAGTTACGCAATTCTATTCTTATTTCCAATACTAGAGGGGGATCCTGGAAGCGGCAGACCTCAGTTATATTTAAAAGATTTATTGATACACGATTAGATAGGACTTGTATGTACTATAAGCGAATGTGCATTTGTTATCCTGTCCAGTTGGCCAGTTTCGCGCAATCTTACTTACACTAAGCTGATTTTCACATATGATGCTCAAGGAACTATGACAATATACCCTGTAAGCAGACACTTTGTGTTTTTATTAGTGTATTGGAGGTTATTGTAAGTGTCTTTCTCTTTGCAGGGGGCATTATCATAGTCTCCAGAGCATTATATGTGAAAATCAAGAGGTTAAAAATAGTTTAAGTTGCCTTTTTAAGCTTTAGAGCTTTGAGCCGCGCGGACATTTAAAGTGTCTGGTAGGCCGTTTGCCCCATCCAAAGTGTCTGAGTGCTTGCAAGGAGTATTGTCATAGTTCCTTTGAGCTCCATATGTAAAAATCAGCTCTGTGAATGTAAGTTAACTTCAGTAATATTTACTGCAACTTTAGCGTGTGATTGCGCGACACTGCCCAACTGGACAGGATAACTAATGCCCATTCGCTTATAGTACATACGAGTTCTATCTAATCGTATATCAATAAATCTTTTGAATATAACTGAGGTCTACCGCTTTTCGGATCCCGATCCACACTGGCTGGAGTTCATTTTAAACTTTCCGCCTTTATTCACGATAAGATGACGTTTTACTGAACTAGTAGTACATTGGTAGTAAATTACAATAAAGAAAAATAAACGTTTTTGACATACCATATCAATGAAATCCGTGAAAAGCATAATATTTTGTCACAACTTTTTCCCGCGAGTTTTGAATTTGCGAATAAGGAAATTCTACAGTACAATACTCGAGTTAGTACATGGGACATCCATTATTCGTATTGCAGATCATAGATAAAGTTTTGCGTGAGTAATGATAGCGATTTGTTTACGTCGGGACAAAACGCGTGCGCCAATAGCTTTACCGCACTCTTTATCTGTTCCTGAATAAAAAAATATCAAAGAACTGTGTCTTTGGCAAATCTATTTTGCTTATTTGTAACATCTAAACAGTTTTTCTATTAGTTACGCTATCACTTGAAGACATAAATTATAACTAATACAAATAAAAGTATATTAATTAATTTATTGTTTTAATATGATAAAGTGACAAACGAGCAAGCGGCCTGGGTTCACTGTAATAGCGAAACGATCGTCGCCCATAGACATCTGTATTTGCAGATGCGTTGCCTACCCTTGATCTGGAGGAAACGCACAGCAACAGGATAATTCCTCTTCCACCTCCACCACTAACGCTTACTCAAGCTGTTTTTTATTCCTTTTTCATATTGAATCTACACTCAGCGCTGTCCTCAATGTCCAATAAACAACTTTGAGCGTAATAATTTCTCTAATTTCTAGATTGTAAGAAATTTTACGTAATAAATGAATAATTTGAAAAATAAAGTAAAGTAAAATGTAAACATTTAAAAATATTTTAGATGGGTATTTAAGTTGTTTTTGCCTTTAGAATTCGAGAAATGCATTTACTCTATGTAGAGCTGAACATAAGCACTCTGAAGAAGGCTTACGCGGTTCATTTAGGTCATTAATAAACCATTTCAGTAAAGCAAAGCTAAATAATTTAATTAGTTCAGTTGGCTTTTTATGTGTATTTAGTTAATTAGGCTTTTAATCAAAGAGGTTTTAAGCGTTTTTTCAGTGAAAAGATTTTTTTTTAATTTGCTTTCGTGGTAAAAGCTGACGGTTTGTAATAACTTTATTAAGCTATACTTAATGTATGTTACTAGCTGTTGTGCGCGACTTTGAACGTGTGGAATTAAATAATATAGCTTATGTTACTCGGGGATAATGTAGCTTTCTAATTGTGAAATAATTTTTGGAATCGGCCTAGTAGTTATTGAGTTATTTCAATACATACAAAATACAATAATTCAAAATTACAAAGTTGCTCTCTTTATAATATTAGTATAGTATCAACAGTAAGATAGCTTTTAAAGTTCCCCTTTTTCATTGAAACACCTTTCAATACGTTCAACAAAAAGAAAAAAAGATCAGATCATTAAAATTGTACGATCCATGAAATTCATAAATATTTAAGCAGAGATAAAATACGTTGAATTCTCCCTGTGATCCAAACAGGATGGCATCTCGGTATTTAAATTTCGAAGTGATGCGTCACTCCGAGTGCCAGTTTTGAATGATCGCTCGCATTTTGCTTCCCTCTGAATATTTGAAAAGCATGAATATTACTTCCTATGTGCAGTGCAAGCTATTAAACTAACATTTTTATTGCAAAATATACTAGCAGAGGTATTTGAAGCAATACTAGGAATACATCATGGCCGCTATTTTAGAACTACAATGATAACCAAAGAGGTTTTGTAAAAAAGTCTTATTATGCAAAAAATCTTCTATTAAAATATTTCTTATGTATGCCTACGGTTGCCTTTAGAAATAATTATGAATGGAAAGAAAGTACGTTTTATAGTGTAGTTATTCAAGATTTTATATGATTTAGTTGAAAAGAGTTTGAAAACGTTAGGAACTTGACGTTTGATGAATGGATAGTTCTATAGGTTAGTTTACGCGTTGCAAGTTAGATTCAAAGCCGTTTACTATTTTATTCATACAACTATATTAAAAAGAAACTGGGAATCTAACGAAATATATCATAGAAAAATATTTAGGAATAGTCGTTGTTCGCGATTTCGCCTGCGCGGAAATAAAAAATATAGCCTATGTTACTCGGGGATAGTGTATCTTTCTAACGGTGAAAGAATTTTTGAAATCGGTCCAGTAGTTCTTGAGTTATTTCAATAAATACAAAAATACAAAGTTTCTCTCTTTATAATATTAGTATTGATATAGATAAAATTCTTTGTTCCCCTTCTCGATATCTGAGCGTAAACAAGCGATGTGTTAATAAAGAAAGGAGAAATCGATGCGGACCGGAATTCATTTGCGTACTCCTTTGTGTCAGATTGGAGTGGAAGTTTGGAATTGCTTCCCTACCGCTATCCCCTATTGTGATTTGTTACTCCTGTTGCCTGTAGATGAATAACAATCAAACCTATATCGATTCTCATATTCTTTTAAAACCGTATAAATTGGCACTTCATCGTATAACCTGCTGAACTAAATAAGCTGTGAAAATGTTATTTACATCAGTTTGAAAGCTTTCAATAGAAAAAAAAAATATGCTGCTATATTGAGCGAAAATTATTTTGCTTTTCCAAACTTGATTTGAAAGCTCTACAAATTAAGTGTTGCGACCCAACTGAGGGATGTGCTGAATTAGAATTATCTGCGACAAAATCCAAAATCGTTAAGCAACGTCGACTGGTAGCCTAGTAGGATATCATTTTAGTCGAGTACCAAGAAATTTAGCAACTAAACGTGTCCGAACAGCAACATTTTAGTAGAGTAGATTAATAAATCTTTTTGGATGCTTACTTCTTGCTACTCCACTGAAATACTATCCTAATGCCAACAAGGATTTAGAGCTAGTCGCCTCTAACTTTGCGTAGGCTGGAAACCTTTTGGAAAACTGTCTTCGCCTAGAATACTGCGAGCGAAAATTCATTCGCGAAGGCTTCGGCGCCTTTCAATAGATGTGTCGCTACACTTACAAAGACTTTTAGAGAAAGTTAACATTTCTTTAGGACTTCATTTGCAGTTCAAATGAAGCAATTATAATGTTTACACGAAAAAATGTTAAATTCCAGAACTTTACGATCAAGTGCTAGCTTATTTATTATATACTAGCTGTTGTGCGCGACTTCGTCAGCGTGGAATTAAAAAAATATAGCCTATGTTACTCGGGGATAATGTAGCTTTCTAATAGTGAAAGAATTTTTGGAATCGGACCAGCAGTTCTTGAGTTATTTCAATACATACAGAAATACAAAGTTTCTCTCTTTATAATATTAGTATAGATTTGCATTTATAAGTTACAAGTGTCATTTTTTAAAAGTTAAACATAAAATGCAATAGTAGCACATGTAAAGCCTGCTACAAACGTTCAGTTTTTTAACTGTGCAGTTAAAACCGACGTACACACGTCAATTTGAACTGCACAGTCGAATTGTACAGTTCTCACTTTTGCCTACACATATCAGTTAAAACTAAGCCGGCTTAAGAACGAAAAACTCGATGTTGTTTTTTTTAGAATTGCGGTTTTTGATTTGCATTAAATAAAAATATTTACTTGCTCTATTATTATTATTGTTTTAAATATTGGTCAATTTAAACACGTTTTCAGTGATCCTGTAATTAAATAACGTACTTTACGAATACAATCCTTTGAAGTGAAACTGGAGAGAGATATTTTTTGCTTCTATTGAATCGTAATTGTCAGAATTTATTGAGCTCTTAGGCTCCCCCTTACGGACATAAAAAGTCATGTTATATGATAATTTTATCGTTGTTTTATATTCTTCTTCACTGTGATATTGTATTTGAATAGAAATGTCACAATGAACACCCACTTTCGCATGTACAATAAAATCTAATGAATTTTATTTGGCTCTTTGCGTACAGATTTTTAAAAGAATAACAACTTTTTTTTTGCTTTTATATTTGTAGAAATAGGACTTAATCTTGACCTTGGATTTCTGTAAAATCAACAAGAAAATCGCTGAGTTGTCCTCGTTTTTTTTTTCGTCGATAATCACAGTCGGCCTTAAAGAGTTGGCAAAGAGCCAAGGGCGCTACATACGGACCTTATTAAAAATAATAGATTCACAATAACGATGGTCTCTTCTTAACTTCCTGTGAATGTATTTGAGTTCTTTGTCCATATTATATTCATTAACAGCTCATGTTTGTTTTAACCAATTTGGTTATAACTTAATTTTATCACTAGACGTAGACAGGTCGAAGTGTCATTGACCTTATAAGTTAAGAACATATGGCAGATGAAAATGGTGTAGAATATTTCTACCAATCTATACTAATATTTTAAAGTGGAAGATTTGTATTTATGTATGCATTGAAATTACTCAAAAACTGGGTGGTTACTCAAAGCATCTTTCGATTGGCGATATCGCTGATGGAATCGGCAAAAATGTATGAAATGACATTCGATAAGTCATGTGCTTGTCACGTGTGTGATATCTAACGTCATTGTCAGTTTCAAAAATTTTTGATGTTTACTATCGAACCGCTTTGTTGCGCATGTGCTTTGGGTAAGCCCTCTGGGCCGATTTTTTTCACCGTTAGAAAGCTACAAGTTACCCGAGTAACATAGGCTATATTAATTCCGCGCGGACGAAGTCGCGAACATCAGCTAGTAGTTTACTATTCATAGACATTTTTTGTAAATTACTTATAGATATGTCTTAAAATTCTGATGACGCTGCAAAAAGGTACTCGAAGGCGAATTAACCGATCAAGCTCCCGAGGGTTTTCCGAAAGTGTCTCCACGATTAAACTAGCGATTTTGAAGTTGTCAGATAGATAACAAGTAGGAAATTACACACGTAACGTCCCAAGTGATGACGAAAAATATCTCCAAGGCATCGAGCAAATCTACGAAAGTTGAAAGATATTAGACACTAGCTGTTGTGCGTGACTTCGTTCGCGTGGAAATTAATAATATAGCCTATGTTATTTGGGGATAATGTAGCTTTCTAATGGTGAAAGAATTTTTGAAACCAGCATAGTAGTTCTTGAGTTATTTCAATACAGACAAAAATACAAAGTTTCTCTCTTTATACTCGTAATATTAGTATAGATATTATATTACGAATAATTATGATAGGTTTCCACTTTCCATACATCCAATCTAAAATAACAGTATGTTTCTGTTTCGATAGTAAAAACCTATGATTATATCATTCTTCTTTTGTCTATTCTCTGTCGTTTGAAGGCAGGGCGCCTACCCAAAGTACTTTTCGATTTACGATATCGCTGATGGAATCGACAAAAATATATGATATTCACAATGACATTCTAAAGTCATGTGCTTGTCACGTATGAGATATCAAACGTCATTGAGCTCTATACATTTTTGCATTCGCTATAGAATCGCTTCGTAGCGAATGTAATTTGGGTAATCCCCCTGTACATCTGCTAGTTACTCTCTTTATATTATGTATGTTTCACTCCTTCGTTTGCAAGTTTCCTTTATATCAAAAGATGAAGTTTTTAGTTATAAATTTAAACGCTTGAGATACTAATGGACGTCAGTTGCGAACAGTAGTAGCAGTAGTAGCAGCAACTATTGTAACTGTAAATTTGACAAAACTTCCGTTAGCGCAGCTGTTAAATAAAGTTTTCAAGTGTTTGGAAGCTAAATAGCTGCGGGCCATTCCTAACGCTTATGTGAGTCCAGCATTCGAGCTTAAAATAATTGCTCTCCTTTATTATACTTACTTTATACCGCTAGATAATAAAAAAATACATAGACTTAGAGAAATAAATCATTCGTTTGGTTTATGAAATAACATTGATAGATTATAAGAAAATGATGGGAAGGGGAAGTGGATTTGGCGGGGGAGGGGACGCATAGGAAGAGGAATTGTCCTCCTTCTCTGCGTCTCCTCCTGCGGAGATTAAGTGTAGGCAACGCATCTCCATTGGCAGATATCTATGGGCAACGGTTCAATCGCTTCGCTGTTCCAACGAATCCAGGTAGCCGCTTGCTCATAAAAAAAATGATGTGAGATACTTAGATAGTTTCTTGTCGAATTATTTAAGAACTAGCTGTTGTTTGCGACTTCGTTCGCGCGGAATTAAAAAAATACAGCCTGTGTTACTCGGGGATAGTGTATTTTTGAAATCGGCCCAGTAGTTCTTGAGTTATTTCAATACATACAAAAATACAAAGTTTCTCTCTTTATAATATTAGTATAGAAGTATAGATAGATATATTTAAAACTTATTATATAAGAATATTTCTGATAATTTGTATAAGAATTATTTGAACTAAAGTAATAAAAATTCAATCCGCCCTCTTCAAAGGGTTCATCCTAATTCAATTATACAAGAAAGTTCAAACAGACCTTATCTTTCCTTATTTACCTCTTTGCTATTTTCGTTCGATATTAAATAGTCTAGAATATTATAAAATAAAGTTTGAATGTAGATAATTAAGAATTTTACGACAAATATTTTTGTGTCAATTATATTAGGTACTTTATGTAGAACTTCATCCGCCTTATTCCAAAAAAATGTATAAAGTACTGCGATAAACGACGACCAATAAATCGTTGATTATACGATACTGGAGGACACTCGGAACTAAATAAGATAGACCAGGTCTCATTGGACCAAATTATGTATCATAACAAGTACCAGGAACAAGGATGTTCTGTATTTTAGAATCAATTTTATGAATGTACCAGTACCAAACGTAGAAAGTACAACAGTAATAACGTTGTTTATCGTTTCGCAATAAAGAGGCAGTGGTTGAGGTGAAAGAAATCTTTATCAACAAATATAAATTAATTCTAATTTCTAAATCATAAATATACACTTGATGTTTGTTTTATGTTTAACATATAAATTGAATACGTTTAAAAATGTTACCCTTTTTTAAATAAACGACGATGACCTGTTTGAACACAGGACCCTTATCACGCCTGAATCGATTTCAAGGTGGCGTTAAAACGACTTTGTAAATGGCCCTTTTATTGCCTGTTATGGTTTAATTACAATTTTTATAAGGTTAGACATGACATGTTTTTGTAACAAAATTTAATGAATAAATTATGACTTAGCCTAGAGATTTCCAAAGTATTTTTTTCGTCTGGAGTAGACTTTCAAAAGTTTACTAGTTTCACCTTTCTGGTGTAAGATTGTATCTTAAAATTATGAACCCTCAACAATCTCTCGCCTATACTTGCCAGGCGGTCGACATGGAACAGCGTAGGAATCACGGATTTAATTGTTTAAATCTACTATTGTTAGTACTGCAAGATTTTGTTTTACAACTAATGTTAAAAACTTTGTACACGTAATTTATGATAACGACATTAAAGCTATTTGTATGATTTAATTTAAAAAGGGGTAAGTAAAGTCATATTTAGCACGTTTCATGTTATTACGATATAAAACGTGCGACGTGGAGAGCTATCATTGGCAACCACGTCTGTAATCTCAGCACGTGACTTGTTATTTCATACCTTCCTTTTATTTTGTTAAAGAATATACTTTTTTATGAAAACGAAAATTCTGTATTGTATTTTTTTACAATTCTGTATTGTATTTTATTGTATTTTTTAAATTAAATAAAATAATAAACTCTTTATATTGTGTTAGCAATCAGCCTCTGTTTTGCTCGAGTTTATTAAAAAATAAAATTTTTACTATAGTTTATTTTCTAATTTTATTTCTGGAAAAAGATTTTTATATTATAAAGTAGCAAACGAGCAAGCGATCACCTGGATTTGCTGAAATAGCGAAGCGACCGCTGCACATAGACATCTGCGGTTGCAGATGCGTTGCCTACCCTTAATCTTCGGAGAAGGAGACCCACAGCAAAAGGATAATTCCTTTTCCTATGCGTGCCCCTCACCGGAAAATCCCCTTCCCATTATTTCTTAATAAGAAAAGGATAGGAAGGGAAAGTGGATTAAAATGAGACTTCTTTACTTTTAAAATAATAAAAAGTTATTTAAAAAGCGACTGCATGTATGTATGTAGTATATGTTTTTCAACAGGTGTATAGGTAATGGAAACACATCGATCAATATTTCACAAGTATTTATATGGAGATTGGTTTAAATCCGTGTTTAGACTGCACGGTCACGAACTTACTGAGTGCACAGGATTACAACTCACACGAACCTTACCGTATATTCGAGATAGCATTCTAGTCGAGTATCAAGTAATTTAGTAACTGAAGCCTTGTCCGCATTAGGACAGTATTTTAGTCGAGTAG
>QDHC01001185.1:38675-53904 GCA_013186455.1 Papilio dardanus tibullus
GTATTTTCCGTAGTGTCATATTGGATCAATTCTGTAAAGATGCTATACTGTTGTTACTAAATAAAATAAAATAAAAACTTCAGGACCATACGAACGTCAAAAATGTATCTGACATTGACATTGACATGATGTCAGTTTCATACATTTTTGTCGATTCCATAACGGATATCGCTAATCGAAAAATACTTTGGGTACCCCCAGATATATCTTAATCTGGAAGAACACGTTCGCTACCTATTAAGTCTTTAATTCCGCGCGGATAGAATCGGGTGCGACAGCTAGTTTATTTATATTGATCAATTTCGATTGTAACCAAGCGCCTTATCAAGCCACTTATTCTGTCAAGTCACGATTTAGATTTAGTAAGACCGGGACCAGGGTCTCATAATATTCTTTAGGAATTTATAGTGAAATTCATATTCGAGTCAAGGATTCTCCTTATAATCATCGAGATTTTTATTAAAATTATATTTTATTTATAAGTTTATAGTTGACAAAATAAAAATAAAATTGTTATTTTACATAGTAGTTAATAGAATAATATTGTAACGCATTTGTGTTTTCATTTTATTGTTTTAAAATTATTGATCTAAATATTAAAATATTGT
Source organism: Papilio dardanus tibullus (assembly GCA_013186455.1). Classification (NCBI taxonomy): domain Eukaryota; kingdom Metazoa; phylum Arthropoda; class Insecta; order Lepidoptera; family Papilionidae; genus Papilio; species Papilio dardanus. The sequence continues at coordinate 39,284 of QDHC01001185.1, forward strand.
ATTGTTCACTCACAATATAAAATGTTGCGAACCTGAGTGATAGGATTCTTTTGCCCGTTTTCACCAACCAACCCCTAAAGTAGTTTTAGATAGGTGTCTTTTTGCTTAAGAGTCTCCCTAAATCTAATCTAATCCGTTACAGCCTAAACTGTTGGTGAAAACGAAAGTAGTATTAGGTGACATTTAAAATGCGTTAAGGGGTACATAAAATTTAGGGATTGTTAGTGAAAACGGCCATTATTTTTATAATGATGAGTTATCTCCCACATTATCTTTACTATATCATTTGTAGTCTTACTTTTATATGTAAAAGCTTTATTTATTTAACTCTTACGTTATATTTGTGTAATTTAGGCCGACGTTAGTTTGTGTACTCTCACTAATGATGATGGAGTACAACAATAATGTAACCGCGACTCGTTAACATCAGTCAGTATAGCTCCACCTTAATCAGACTCTATTTATTTTATTACATAAAAAAACTAACAATATTTCGTTACTAGAAAAATTGAGTGTGTTTTGTTTTCTGTTTAACGGAATATATTGTGTTTTGTTTCATCAATACAATATTTTGTATTGTGTTTAATTAAAAAAAATATTGTATGTATTATTTTGTCACTACAATATTTCGTTTAAGGTTAATTTAACGGTGAATTGTAATGTTAAAAGACTTTTATGAATATACAATCTCACTAATAAAAAATATGTTTTTTTATTTCATTTATTTATTTCATTGTAAGGGAACCAACAGCCAATATTAAACAATATGTTTTAAATCATTAAAAAGTAATAACTAATCCTTGATTAATCCTTATCCTTACATAGTATAAAACAGTATCGCTTTTTATGTTTGTCCCTATATATGCTTGAATCTTTAAAACTACGCAACGGATTTTGATGCGATTTTTTAATAGATAGAGTGATTAAAGAGGATATATATAACTAGCGACTCGCCCTGGCTTCGCACGGGTTCAATTATTGTTAGTATGTTATATACAATGTTCACAGTTTTTCTGTAGTGTATTTAGTATCAGTTTTGCACCCGCGCAAAGCTGGGTCGGATCGCTAGTTATTTGTATTTATGTTTAAATTCAGAGTAAGTAAGGTCTTTGAAAACTAATACATTTTTGCATGTAATTAATATTTCGAGAACAAAAATATTTGCAATATTTGATTAATTGCGGAAATATATGTACATTAAATTATACGTCCTCGTTTTAATTAATACGGTTTGATTAAAACAAAGGCATTAAATGAATTTGATATCGAAAACTCCATTGTCATTATTGATTTACACGTTTCAATGACGACAGGAAACAGCGTTCGACTCTATTTATACTTACTAATATTATAAAAGAGAGAAACTTTGTATTTTTGTATGTATTGAAATAACTCAAAAACTACTGGGCCGATTTTAAAAATTCTTTAACCGTTAGAAAGCTACTTTATCCCCGAATAACATAGGCTATAATTTTTTATTTAACGCGGACGAAGTCGCGAATAACAGCTAGTTTATTTATATGAGGCTTACCTGATATCAATATAACCATAAACACTACAGAATAATTTATAGAAAAATATATTATCAACTGTATCATTAAAAAAATGAACTAAAACTTTTTTGTGTTATTAGATTCGGCGTAAGAATGTTATTAGAGAATCTACATTTTAGATTTCTAACTGTAAGCTTCTAAATTCGGAATTTAATCAATTTCGCGGTAAAAATCCTCTTATTTTAGATTAGGACTAAAATCTTCAAGTAAGCATTTAGTTTCCACTGTTAAAATATTTTAACAAAACAGTATAATGCTTTCCTTGTCTTTTTCCCAAGAAAATAGAGACAAGAATATGTATTAATGTGCTGGGTGTAATGTGATAACTTCGTTAAATAGGTTTCCAGTGATATTGTAACGTTTACAACAAAAAGTGTGACGTAACAGAGTTAAATGAGAAAAGTAAAATACAGTTTGACCCTTGTAAGAAAGAGACAGGGGTGAGCGATAAATTATCTTAACATTTTTTATCTATATCATTCAGCTAATACGCTTTTCTTTTATGTTTCTGTGAATACTATAACATAAGAAAAAAATGTATGTATATAAATATAAAATAAGAAAGATTATTTAAAAAAAAATCATATACATCACTTTAGACCGTAAGGCATCCGTTACATTTAGGGAGACCCTTAAGCAATAAGACACCTATCTAAAACTACTTTAGGGGTTGGTTGGTGAAAACGGACATAAGTCGACTTAATTATGTGGTTCTTTTTATGTTTGTCTTAAAAATACGTTCAAGTATATTACCTTAAGCCATCTTCCCTGATTTAAATTTAAGATAAGAACTTTATTTGCCCTTCCCCTATTCACTGTATTCGGCTAAATCATCTGCATTAACATTACCTCTATGTTTAAAATAAACTTTCATGAATTATTCAATAAAGAAAAAAGATATACTAAATAACACAATAAAAAACCTAACCTAAAAATATCTAAACAAAACCCTAATGTGTTCTTTATTTGAAATAATATAAACTATTATTCGGCCGCAATACGAACTATGACGTAGACAAATATGTATTAATAATGCTGTCGGACATATATTTTTCTCAAATCCTAAAAATATTCAAACTTACTTTAAAACATTTCGTTGCTTTGAAGTTATAACTTTTGCATATTATTGGTAATTTTATCAAATAGAAAGAACGATATATGAGTTTTGAAATAGTAGTCCAATTCTCATAAACTGCCTTCGACGCGGGGATCTCGAATTCTAAGCAAATATTTGTCGAATTACTGCTAGAATATTTGTATTAGAATCACAACAAATCATGATTACCCCTATTCAAGTAATCAAATCCTTTCATACCGAATAACATTATAATACTAAATAAATTTGAACCTATATTTTGTATTAGAAAATAAAATAACTACTGTTTATCAGAACTTAAGCCTTGTACGCACCAGGATTGTATTTAAGTCGAGTACCAAGTAATATAGTAACTAAACGTGTCCTTAGAGCAGATTAGTAAATCCTTTGTTCGGATACTTGCTACTTGTTACTCGAATAAAATATGATCTATCCAGTGCGCTTACCCAACATGCTTTTCGATTGGCGATGTCGTTGATGGAATCGATAAAAATGTATGAAATTTACATTGACATTCGATAAAATCATGTGATTGTCACGTATGAGATATCGAACGTCAATTTCAGTTTTATAGAAATTTGTCGATTCCATCAGCGAAGTCGCCGATCGAAAAGCATGTTGGGTAAGCCTACTGGTGTGAACATGGCTTCAGTCTACAGAATGTTATTTTTTTTACTATTTACAAAGTTATTTTATAATGCTATGCAGACAGCAATTTAACGCTATTTTTCTCTGCAAATCGCTTTAATCGTTGAAGTTTATGAATTTATTTTTTAAAACTTCTTCGTTAGAATTTCTCAACTAATTATTTAACTCCATCAAGCTAATTTGTGAAACGAGGTAAATGAAACATTTGAATCATTTCTTATTATTAAAATGTTTTAATTATATCCCAGAAAGTTTTAATAAGTTTTTATTTTCCTTTTACATGAAAAACATTGCAGATGTTTATAGACTGCGGTCGCTTCGCATTTTCAGCGAATACATACATACCTAGCGGTAACCTGTCACGAGTCGCACTATTCGATTCTTTCAATTCTAGCATTAAGTTTATTCATTGTATTCTTATCCTAATTAAGTCTTAACGAGCTAGCGCTTGCCACTTTAATATGAACAAAAAAATGTAATTATGGTAAACGAGATTATGCTTTTTATAAAAAAAAGATATTACACACAACAATACTTACTGCACTTCTATACCAAAAAGTATCTATTTAATTAACCAAATAATAATTATGACTCTCTTATCTCTTTGCAATTGTCACATTTTTTTTATAATTTAACTAAATTAATCTAACGCAAACAAGTCGAAATATTAAATAAGGATCGATGCTAACTGAAACAATATAAGATTCAATTATTATTGAGTGTCCTTGTGATCAAATCGTTATGGGTTGGAAGTACATCTATAAAATATTGCCATCCCCCTTATAGTCTTTTAAAAAATAGAGACAACAATGTCAATAGTTCAAGTTTAACAGTCAAGTTTCGCAGTTATTGCGGCGTTTTTATTTAGTCACGCGATAAATAGAGATTAATCAGTGGCGTATTTTGATCCAGATCTCGACAGGGGATTACGAGCCTTATTCCTTTCTACGTTATCAGATATCCAACGTGACAGGGCATTTTTCTATCAACATCAGGACATAAATTAGAAAAAGATATCTTTTTAGAAACAAAGTTTTATTAGAATCGTTGTTTTCAATTGAACGATAACAAATATTGAAACTATTTTATTAACTGATAGTTCGGGACAGAATACGAACCGAATATCACTTTTATTTAATCGGTAAAAATGACTTTAGCTCGCAATGTACCGGAGAAACATACATAGTCATGATTAGAAACATGTTTCATTTATTTATCGACATTAGAAACATGTTCTTAATTCTTGATTGTAACTTTTAATTCACGAGAAGCTGTCCAGTGGGCTTACCCAACATGCTTTTCGATTGGCGATATCGCTGATGGAATGGACAAAAATGTATGAAACTGACATTCACATTCGGTAAAATCATGTGATTGTCACGTGTGAGATATCGAACGTCAATGTCAGTTTCATACAAATTTGTCGATTCCATCAGTGACATCGCCAATCGAAAAGCATGTTGGGTAAGCCCACAAGTTACGGTTCCTTTGTTAACCTATAGTAATGTTACAATATTGAATTTTACTACCGCGACCTGTTACATAAATACTGGTATTTTTATTCGAGGCAGTAAAACACCGCATGTGACGCCAGTGACGTTGCACAAAAAGACTAGCGCAGATTTTTTGTTGGAATGCCGGCGTTCGTGATGTGTGAATTTTATAGAAACTGACATAGAACTGGTTTGTTTACTTAAAATAAACATCAATATTAAAAAAGAAATACTACAAAAATATGTCAATAAATGTTAAAAACATGTTTTTAATTTTTAATTCGGCTAACGTTTTTTTTATTCATCGCTTCGTGAGGTCGAAAAGGTTAGTTTAGTAGGCCTTACGTTGCCTTATGTACTTGTGACAATATGGTGAATAAGTCGTCTTCACAATATAACATGTTTTTCATTAAAACCTTGACAAGTAGGTAATATGACAAGGAACAAAGACAGCGGAGTACTCCTTTATTTACTCGTGTCATGTGCGGCGCCTTGTCTACGCCCCTAGTAAAAGGTTTGTAATTTGAGATATTTATCTGAAGTGTTGATAAGGAATAATAGGATAATAATAGAAAAATGTCGTGATAATATCACATGATTTATTATGTTTATGATCATCAAAGTCTGTCTACGTATATATGAACATTTTTGTGCACTATTTAGGTATGGACGTTTCGATTTTTGGGCGTAAAGTTAACATTATGAAATTGTATTAACACGGAAAATACGCGCTAGTCGTGGAGTTGCGGAAAAATGGAGCCCGTCACGGGTCCGAACTACTACTACTACTACTACTACTACTACTAACTAACTAAGCAGTATTTTTAGTAACAAACATTCAGTTTTAACTGAAATGACGTACACATGTCAATTTGGACAGCACAGTGGAACTGTACAGTTCTCAGTTTTGCCTACACACGACAGTTTTAACTGCGCAGTCAAACTGTATAGTTAAAACTGAGCGTTTGTAGCTGGCTTTACTCTTTGTTGGCAGCCATCCATTGTATTGTAACTTTATATTTGTCAGGTAACTATTAGTTCCAACTGCTACTATTATCTCTTCGTAGTAAATAATAACAATTGTTAAAGGTCAAGGTTAGAATTACGCAGAAGAAAAACGTAATATAATTCCACAAAATAATATTTTTCTGTTTACTCCCTAAATAATATTATCTTCGTATTCTGAGAAATGAAACGTTTATTTCCTTAAATACGGTCGACTTGTCCAACATAATGTAATAGTTTTATACGGATAGATTTTTGAAAAGGACGTTTGAGTTACTTTCATAAATATCTGTTACACATTTACTAGAATTACTACCATATTAGTAAATAAAATAGATTATTCCAATTCAATACGAATGAATTGGTTTATTTAGTACTTAATTGTAAGGCCTTTTGTACACGAGATTACGCAAATATGCGACTTTGAGAGGATCGTACACTCGTATGACGCAGCCTTGTGTAACAAGAGCCTAACAGTGAATAATTTTAGTATTAATGAAAACTAGAATTCAAAGCATTCTACACTTCATAAAATGTAATATAATAGTAAATCCTTACATAATTCATAACACTTATTAAAACAAAGAACAAAGTTTCCGCTTTGTATTGGAAATCAAACACAAAATGGCTAACGGGAAATTGCATCAGAACTTCTTTAAAGTTGGCACGACTCCGCGTTTGTTGCATTCAACTTATCAAAAATCATTTAAAACTTTGGATATATTTGAAAAGCTACGTTATAAAAGGTATGCGAAATAATAAAATAATTTGTTATTATAACAATATAAATATTTTGTATGGTCACTTATTTATTTCCCTAATGTAAATGAGTTTCCATTAACGTAACACATGTATAAAAACATTTTAACGTTGTCATATGCTAAGTTGTACAAAAACTAATAAGTCTTCGACTTGGTTGTAAACGAAATTGTTGAATAAAGGATCAGAGATTTATTTATACTTAGGCAGCTGTTGTTCACAACTTCGTCCCTGTAGAATTTAAAAATATACCCTATATTAATCGGGGATAATATATCTTTTTAAAGATTAAAGATTTTTTAAAGCGGCCTAGTAGTTCTTGAATTATTTCGATACATACAAAAATACAAAGTTTGTCTTTTTATATCGTATAGATAGTTTATTTATTTTATTTTATCTTCGATTGAGACTAAAGGACTTAACCGAACAAAGCACAGATTTAATCAATTAATTAAACGCGTGATTCCGGACCAATTAATTCTTCGTATTAATTAACTATTAATTAATTAACACTGATTATCCTGCTAATTAAAATAGTAAAGGTTAAATATGTCTTGATATATAAATTAATAGAAATACAAATTGGGAGTCTTACAGCCAGTATCCACTGCTGGAAAACATTCTTCGAAAACTTTTTTATTTGTGTGCTTCAAAAGGAAAAAACAGTAAAAACCTACGCTATATTAATTTTAACACGTAACTGGGTTTCCAAATATTAATATTGATAACGTTTGAATGTAAAAGAAAATGAAAATGAATTATCCTCTTTCTGTGCGTCTCCTCCTCCGTACAATAAGCGTAGGCAACGCATCTGCGATTGCAGATGTCTATGGGCAGCGGTTGCTTCGCTATTTCAGCGAATCCAGGCCGCTTGCTCGTTTCCACTTTTTAATATAAAAAAATAAACCTAAATTTTGATGACTAAAATGGTTCTTTCAACTTTAACAAAAATAAAATTGTGGGTCAAAAAGTCAATAAATTGTCAAACGGGACATCTTTTGAATAACGTGAAGATGAAGGAAAAACACCATTGTAAGATTACGAGTGTATAGCCTATTTTACACCCTTTGTGTATATTATGCAAGCAAAAAATTACATTAAAATTGCATTTTATGCAGAAAAATAGAATATTTTTGTCGTCAACAAATATGCATTAAAATTACAACAAAATCTGTCCACTGTTCAAACACTAATGTGCTTTTTTTAGACTAAAACTATGAACACTTTTTCAATCAAATTATAAAATAAATAATGTTTTTTTCCTTTTCACGATGTGAAATGATTTTAACTTTCTTTGCTAAATTAACTTTGTTATACCAAGTTAATGAAACACGAACCACGTATACTTAATCTGTTTTAACTTTGTTTCGTCTTAGCGACAATTTTTCTATATCCTTGATACGTGATCGGCATTTTATGTACGGAACTTTTTTTTAATTATTTGACACTGGCTGTCAACCACAACTCCGTCCGCACAGAAGAAAAAACATTATTAAGTAGCCTGTGCTCTTCCAGCCTGTGTTCTAACTCTGTATCTTTTACCATGATCCGTTTAGCCGTTTTGGGGATACCTTCTAACATCCATCCATCTATCCATGTATACATCCATACATACATCTATACATCCATCCACACATCCATCCATACATCCATCCATACATACATATATCCATCCATCGTAACTTATCAATTTATAATATTATTTAGTTTTTTTTTTGTGTTTTGGTGTTTTATTTTATGTCTGTAGTATAAATAAAAAAAAACAAAAGTCGTTAGTATTATCTAAACAAGCTGTAGTGTTAGATAAATTGTATTAGAGATTGACTTTTGTTAACCAAGTAATCTAAGTTCTCGATTCGATGAACTGAAAGGAATCTCATTCACTCGGAACCCTTTTGTACGCCGCTCGCAAAATTCATTAATTCATTTGTCGTAAAGTCGGGATATATAAAAACTTTATCGAAACCTTGTTGAAATAAAGGTAATTAGTTAATACATTATTTTAACATAAAATATACGAAACTTCAACACAAAGTTAAACAAATAGGTTTTAGCAAGGCCCCTTTTACTGAACTATCTAATTAAATAACGAAAGGTGTATAAATAGAAGTGTAATTCGGATTCAAGGTGTACACGAAATGTTTAGGTAACTAAAGAAAGAGCTCATCTTATAACAGTTCTAATACTTATTTATTAACATTTTTTTACATCGCAACATTCCATAAGTATAACCTAAAAATGCTCTGACAACATAATTAAGACTTTAATAATATAAAGAGCGTATACATTGCGTATTTTCAACACAATGGGTACACCTGAGTCGAGGCATTGAATAAAACGTTGGCGCTAAATGAAAACCATCCCTTACAGTTCATTGAGCATGAGGCTTGGAATGCGGACGGAATAGGTTAATGGAGGGTCAGCCCAATTGCGGTCACTTGCTACAAATGCCCTCCATTTTTGTAATATAAACGACATGAGTACGCACACTGTAATACTCTCGCAAAATATAGATGTAACAAGCTAGAATTAATTAAACCTTTATAGAGAAAGGAGAAACGATTTTTTTTTTATAAAAAAAGGGGCAAACGCCAATAAACATCCGTGATACGCGTCATTTCGTGTTACTTCCTGCCTCGCACAGGTACACGCAGGTGGAATGGTCTGTCCTCGATGGTATTTCCAAACCGCTACGACTTAGGGACCTTCAAGAAGCGAGCGTATCACCTGCTCAAAGGCCGGCAACGCATCTGTGATTTCTCTGGTGTTGCAGATGTCGATGGGCGTCGATGATCACCCTCGGTGTTCCTGGTGCTCGTTTGCCCTCAAAAAAGAACCGCAGATGCGTTGCCAACCTGTGAGGAGGGTATTGTTTATTTTTAACAGAAATCTATTCCACTATTATTTATAGATTTTTATCTCACATAATGCTATTCCTATACACTTTATAGAATTAATGTGAAGTTCTGAATAAATTAATATTTTTGTAAAATAAAAAAAAATATTAATAATTTTATTTCGCTCGTGTAACGTATATAGGTACAATGACTTTAGTAATAACACCCAAACGTTATAATAATAAATATATCGCCTTACTTTGTGAATTTTCAGAATTAATTAAGCGTTCTAACCAAATGTGTTACCGTGAAATTTACTAAAAGATTTTACAGTCTATAAAATTAAGCACTCGTATTACCGAGAAAGTAGGTACTCTTATTAACATTTAACGAAATTTTAGAACTTTATAATTGCATATTTCTAATAAACTGTTAGCAAATTAAATTATTATATTGTAAACTTAACTAGAAAATGGTTTATTTCTCGACTTCTCAATATAAAGTTTATTATAAGTATAGGAATATTTAATATGGTAGAGTCGCTTACAATTCAATAAAAGAACAGTTTTATTTAGACTTAAGTATATACTTTAAAACAAAAAGAAGTGAACGAAGAAAAGACGAAGTTGGTAACGGAATGGTACCCAAGAGAAAGAAATAGGGACAGACAGAGAAGAAGATGGGAAATGACCTCAAGAAAATAGCTGGACCGTTATGGACCCGTTTAGCAAAAGACAGGTATGCATGGAAATCTTCGAAGGAGGCATTTGTCGACAGACAAGCTTCACAACAAGCACAACAACCAGTTGCCGATCATCAACGCAAGTTGGTAGCAATTAAATAGATTTAGTTTGAATATGTTACTGTAAATACGTTGTCAAGCAATAAAGGCTATTTTATATTATTTTATTTTATATACTTAAAAAAAACAAAAATGATGTCATTAATTATACAAAATTATATGTCAAGTGCATCTATCTGTCTATTACATTGAGTTCGAGTATCAAAATAAAAACTTAACTTAGAAATACAGGGTTTACGATTTACGTTCGGAATTTGATTGAATGTGAAATGCTCAGGAATGTCGAACCCTTGCTGACTGATACCAAACCATCTTTTTTCTTCAAAGTTTGGGATTACAAAGGGACGGACAGATAGGCCGATGTTAAGTTTTTCTGCCTATAGAATCTGTCCGATTCCTCGAAAACATTATGTGTTGAAGTTGATTTATAGTTTTATATTTTTACAAGATCTGCCCCTTTCTCTGTGAAATCTATAAAACTTTTTGTATATAATCGAATAATCTTGTACTTTTGTAATGGTTTTACGGCCTTAGAAAAGTATGTTTAGAAATATTATTTGTCAGATAGTTACCACGCTATAGCTTTGACCTCTCAGATGAACTAGAGTCGGGGTTCAAACGGGCATCGTGTTGCTAAGTACTTGAATCAGCTTACCAAAGACTAAAGTGCAACTAACATTGCAAAGCTATTGTCACTTATACTATTATCTATAGCGTCTTGCAGCCACGCCCAGGGACGTTAAACGGTTACGTCGATAGCTCTCTTAATGTAGATTTTTTTTACGAAAATATTAAACTAAGGAAGCAAATACATACAATTAATACACTAAATACATACTACTTACCTACTAAAATATTATAGAATTAATGACTCAGTGGGGTAGACCTATTGGTGTAAGTTTTATTTAAAAAAAGTTTTATTCCTTGTCATTGAACATGAAGTTTTAATAGATATAAATTGATTAATTAAAAGCAAATACTGATATTGCGCGTCGGTGGCACAGAAGTTTAGCTTTTGACTTGCAATCTACAGGTCCCGAGTCCGAATCTCGTCATGTACCAATATGTTTTTCGATGTTCGAATTTGATATGTACATATTTACCCGACGCTCTGACGGTGAAGGAAAACATAGTGATGCAAGCTTCACATATCGGCGAAGAAATTCAAAGATATGTGTGAAGTCGACCAACCCGCACTGGGCCAGCGTGGTTGACTATGTCTTAATCACCTTAGGGTCACCTCACCTATGTCCGTAGGGTAGGCTCCGAGCTCCTCAGTGGGGACGTATAGCTGGTTATAATGATGATGAAATAGCGATATTACTTACTTAGAAATGCAGAGTTATTTCAGTAAATTACTGGAAATTATTTTAATACACACTAACATAGAATAATAAACGTAAATATTTCAATTAACGTTTTATCCGAATGTTATGTAGATGTACAAGTATGTAACTTGAAAGATAGTTTAAACTTCACAATGATTGGACATTTAAAATAAATGGGTACATTGTCGTTTGAGACAGACAGAGCTGTAGATTCTCATTAGATCTCTAATACTCTAGGATAGTTTCGTTAAAGTTATTTTATCTCATCAAATTAAGTAGTTCATGGAACGTTTTATAATTTTGATGCAAGTACTTGTTATATTAAAGTTCTTATTTATTGAACATTTAGATGTTTGAGCTCCTGGAAATTTCTCACGAAGAATGTCAGTGAAAATCCAAAGTAAGTTTAAAGTTATGTATTTTTTAATTCATTTTGGTAAATTTTAAAAAGTAAACTCACGTGTAATTTTCGTTCACCGAAAATAACACGTGAGTTTTTAGCCGTTTTAAATAAATAAAGTATAATTATGTCTCACGAAAGTTTTAACAATTTAAGCATTTATATAGTTTCATTAAACTAGTCCTTCTAGCAAACTTCTACGAATACAAAATATTGTATTTAAATATGCTATTTGATTTTAATTTATTTTAGAGAACGTGATTTTCTCTAAGGTTATTGACCTTTATTTAATGGTGGCCGTTAGCGAAATAAATACAATTTCAATACAAACAGAGCTTTGTTTTCGAAATCACGTAATCTTTGTTCTTTGGCTTTGGATTTCGTTCAATTTTCGTATTATATTTAATGTCAACAACACAATCTGCGAAGCTTGAATGATTCAATAATAATTTTCGCTAACGTAAAATTACCCTGCTGAAATACGACTATATGTATATTTAACTCTGCTTTTTTAAAAGCAATGGTAGAGATGACATTTCGTGTTTATATGACTGTTACGACACTGGAAATCAACTGTTAAATGAATTATGTTTTATTGAAAAAAAGCTTTGGCAGGGTTATAATTAGATAACAAATTGTGTCTCAATTACTTTATTAATTACAGAGACTCTTGGTTCTGTATTTATTATTAAAGAAATGTTGTTTTTTCTATATATAAGCATATTTTAAAGCTATTTTCATTCCTGTAACGTTTCGTTGCATAAAGGTCGGGCAAGAAGCCAATAAACGGTTCACGGCTGGCCATCACGTCTACAATGTAAATTGAAATTTCTTAACAGAATTGACTTCCACAACGCATTGAACCATTTACAATCAAAAAGAATAAATATTTATTACAGTAAACACACCAATAAATGATATCTTTCAGAGAAATAAAGATTTTCATCTCAATTCGTTTGAAACGCTGGGAACCCTTACCGAAACAAGGGACTGCCAATCTTGGATCATATTTGGTACCTCAATAATAATAACGTTCATAGCTCATGTTTTTGTGATAAGGTGTTTTTTAAACTAATGTTTTATACATTACTTACAGTAGAATAAGGTATCGAGGAAGACCAATGCCCAGCAGTGAGCAGATATGATGTAACAAATAGACAACTCACGGCCTAAAGATAATGGAGGAATAGCTAATGGTTACAGTTACATGTTGTACAAAAAAAAGACAATAAACCTCGAAAGACACACGCAAATATGTCACTTTCACCACAATACAGATGGGTCCATGTCGGGAGCACTCACCTTAAATCTTAACAAGAATTACTTACCGCGTAAGTGTTCCCGAGGGAACCTCGACTTAGGCCGTTACCATCTGTTGCGACAACAGGCTTAAGGTAGATTAGATTACTTATTTTGTTGTATAAACAACGATTTACAAAAAAAGAAAAAGGAAAAACTTAATTTTTGCGTACAAAATTTAACTTGTATCAGTTGAAAGTTGATAAATAATGGAGATTTTGCAATCAATATTAAGATTTGGTTACCTGAACGAATTCAGGATTAAACAAATATAACTACAGTCAAACCGGGATAAGCGAGAAACCTCTATAAGCGAGACATATACTTTATAATGAGGCAAAGTAATGTTAAAACGATCAGGTCAATGGCTGATTTCAACTCAGTGCAAAAATAATAATAAAAAGAATAACAAAATCCAATATTGGCACCACTTGCGAGATTTTCATAATTCAAACGTTCAATAATTCTGACAGTTCGCCAATAATTTATACGTCTGTTAAGAAATAGTATGGTAACACCTTTCGAATTTCCTAAGCAGAAAGCTACGCTTTAATAAAACATTAATTGATTAATGGCTTGTGAGGGTAAAATTAGCTTTATTATCAATAGACAAAACTTTAAAACTATGGAAACAACATCTACTTCGTCATAAAAACTAGTAGTACTTAATAAATATTTATGAGTGACGGGCAATATTGATTTTGGAGCACTAAACATCTGGTAGTCCATAAAAATAAAACAGCAATGTTTGATTACAGACTAGCTGTAAAATATTGTCGCTTTAAAAGGCGTTAAATGTGGTTTTATAGTAATGGAGGCCTAATGGTGCAAGTAATTTTCATTGCCGTTATGACCACCGAAGCGCGTTTAAAATATTGTTCATAGTCATTTTATAACCTGACTGGAAAATAAACTGGATGTCATTGCTGCATTCGAAGAGATATTACAAATAGAGGGAGCGCCCCATACTAATTTGACGTTAAAATGCGTGCCGGGAAAAAATATAAAAACAAACTTGCCAGTATCATGGAAAAATTTCACAAGTTTAGGAAATTGATTTTTTTTAAATAAACAGTAGAATTAACTAAAACATTGATTTAAATGTTAATTATCGTTTTCCATTATTATTTTATTTAAAACAATTTAAATCCAAACAATTGTATAATTGGTATTAATAAGTGTTAAGAGGCTGATGTTCTGTATCATACTAGAATTAGTTACCCCCTCCGGTTATGTAATTTTTTTCAGCAGGGAGCTAGCTGAAAACCAGCGCAGGGACGTCTTTAGGCCGTCCCTTCATATGCTGAGCTGGCTGCCATTGCCACGATTTTTTTCTTTATTTACTATTTTAATTTAATTTATTTTGTCTTACTGTGTGGCAATAAATGTGTTTTCTTTCTT
>QDHC01001185.1:62829-78208 GCA_013186455.1 Papilio dardanus tibullus
CTGGTGGCAACTTGATCGTTTGCCACTTTGTATTATAAAAAAAAGCCAGACAAATATCGCGATTCCTTGGACTCCCGCTTTTTTTATTTTATTTATTAAAACTAAAACTACAGACTCGCGGTTCTCTTTTCTGCTCTGTTGTTATTGTTGACTTATGTTTATTACAATTTTCTGCAGCTAACCTCATTCGCGGTTAATCAGGTTCGACTGTATTATATTTAATTCCTAAACTACTAACATAATAAAACTGGACTGTAGACTTGATATCTGGTATAATAAAGCTTCAACAAAATATTGCTCTCGTAACACTTTATGGAGCTATGAAATCAAGAGAACGGATAGCGAATGCTATTTAATTTACACTCAAGCGAGACAGTGAATAGTTGAGACGATAAAAGCAAATTTATTGACATTTCGTCTAAATATACCTATTACTTTAAGCTTGTATTATAAAATTAAAGATAGACAAATCATTAGGACAGGATAACTTATAGCAGTAAGTCTACATATACTAGAAAAAGGTAGAGCTTTTATACAAACTCAGATATTTACTGCCTAATCTTACGTAAATATAAGCTAGTAGCGACCCGGCTTCGCACGGGTGTAGTGCTGATACTAAATACACTACAAAAATGCGGAAAAAACGTAATTATTTACGACGTCACCTTGAAACCAAAAAAAATAACAGTATTTCTCCACTATTTGTGGATGATATTATATATAAACCTTCCTCTTCAATCACTCTATGTATTAAAAAACTGCATCAAAATCCGTTTCGTAGTTTTAAAGATTTAAGCATACATAGGGATATAAGAGCGACTTTGTTTTATACTATGTAAGTAGTGATAGTGATAACTCAAAGATTCATTAAATATTCAATAATTTTACGTAATTTGCTATCAGTTTTTTTTAGTTTTGAATAGTATGATGGTAAAGTGCCGATGTTGAAAAAACCGTGACATGTTCTACATATTTTAACTATCTTTTGCCTTATCGATATTGGACGAAGGACAAAAATTGGTATCGCATATTCTCCTAAGTCCATATGGGTCCTCATTAGTTCCAGTCTACAGCTCAAACGACCGACCCGACTTTGACTAATGAAGTATCGGGATACCGAATAGCCTATAGAAAGTATTGAGGCTTCGATCGATGTTGCCATTTGGGATTGTTCCCAAATGAGTTTTTTTCTTAGATATTTTCGTAATTATGAAGTAATGAGTATTTACTGACGATATTCTCATTTGCGGTGGTTAATAAAGGAAATAAAATTATACTTGGACTTCGTGACCAAAAAACGAATCTGACAGGTAGTATGGGTCACCTCAATGAAATATTTATTCTACCCGTACTAGGCATAATAGGGCAGTTACAAATTATTTTTTTTGTTTTTTTTTTATTTTTTTTTAGTTGTAAATACAGATGTAAATAGTTTGCATTAAATTGTATATAGGGCAGTCAAGTTGTAAATTCGAAGTTACATTCATTTTCAACAAATTGAAAGTTGGGGAAATCCTTTAAAATACAATTATACCTTTTGAAAATTCCCCAAATTTCCCGTGTATGGAAAAAATATATATTCAATGTCAAAGGTCAAAGAAATGAGTTTTTTGCAATTTTCAACAAAATGGTAGGTTTTATCATAAAACTATCTATGATAAAAATGTGAATTATGAATCTATATTTATCCTAATATTATAAAGAGAGAAACTTTGTATTTTTGTATGTATTGAAATAACTCAAGAACTACTCCGTCGATTTCAAAAAATAATTCACCATTAGAAACCTACATTATCCCCGAGTATCATAGGTTATATTATTTAATTCCACGCAGACGAAGTCGCGCACAACATCTATAAAAGTGTAAGCATAATATGGTATTTAATTCTTTGTATTAAAAAAAATTGTAAAACTCTCACTATTAATAACGCAATGTTTAGTACATTAATATACGCTTAATAAAATTATTCTCACCGTAATAAAGCGTAATTTCCCGACGGAGCCTCCGCGGTAGCCGTGATTTAATATTTATGAAATTTTAAATCCACCAAACTAAATATTAAATTACTTGGATTATGACTATTCTTTTCGTACTTATAATTCAACCACACTTTTTAAATATTCTGTAACATTTATTTACTAATGTTCTAGTTTTTAATTTAAATATTACTAGAGTAGGCTTAATTCTTTGAGAGTTAACTGAATTTGTTGGAATTACTATTTCGAAATGCAGTGTAAATTGATCTTATTTACTTTGAAATTAAATGTTGAACAACATTTTTCTTCACACCACATCAATACAAATCAATTTTTTTAAAATACAAACTGGTAGAGCAACTGGCCACCAGGATTCGGTGAGAAATATTAGAGTAAATGAACAAAAGCATGTCTCAGGATGATTTAAAAAATAAAATTATTTGGAACCGATAACTAGGGTGTACATAATTGTATTTATATTTATAAAAAACTCTGTAACGTATTTCGGTGCAAAGTATCGAAAAGGAATAAATGGTTTCACGTTCCACGTAGAAATTAAGACAAATTTCCCCGGAGGCATTAGCTCGGGCACTAGCGTTATAGTTTTTTGCAAAAAATATACTATGTTTGGAAAACTGAAATTAGGCGAGACGTGACAATTTTTTTCAGTAAGCTACGTGAGGTATGATAAATTAATGGTAAACATGCGTTTGGAACGTTTAGCTCTAACGACGTTTACTTTATAATAAGTCTTTAACAATATTATAAGTCGTCACGTGTGAGTGGCCAGTTACAAACAAACAATAATCTTTTATCGTTACCAAAGAGGTTGAATGTCAAATTATCGTGATACCATTGGGCTTATAAATTCCTTTTTTTTGTGGTAATTTGTAAATCTACACTAACATGGCAATCAATTTAAATTTAATTACACATAATGAAACATAAATTTGACTTGGAAATTTAAATCCTCTATAAACTTTACATACTGGAAGGAACCCTTTGTGCTGTAAGTAAGCTCCCATAAATCCATGAGTTCCAACAAACTTCGAAGACGTCGTATATTGGGTAACTAGGCAATTCCAAATTGACGTAATTAACTATGTCTTTAACTATAACAATTTAGAAGAAGATAATTATTATCAAGCTCAATAATAAGAAAAGCTTTTTAATAAAAATATTTATTTATACGTGAAAATGTGTTTGGAAATTTATAATTTTAAAAAAGGTGAACTACTGGGCTTATTTCTAAACCAAAAGATACATGGAAAGGAAAATACTGCAAAAGGTACATTAAGCTTTATTCGCACCAGGATAGTATTTAAGCTGAGTAGCAAATAGCAAGTATCCGAACAAAGGGTTTACTAATCTACTAACTGAAATATCATATAGCCAGAAGCAGAAATGAAAAATGGGCCAAAGAAATATTAAATTGGTGCTCGAGGGGACATAAAAGAAGAAAAGGGAGACAGCGTTTGAGATGGGAGGATGAGATCATAAAAACATTTGGTGCAACATGGAAGAGATTGACCCACAACAGAAGAGAGTGGCAAGCTCTAGGGGAGGCCTATGCGGAGACGCACCACAATCCGGGAACCGGTGTCTCGAAATAAAAGATTGTTGAATAAAGGCTTTTATTATTATTATAAAATGTCGTTGTTCAGACACGTTTAGTTACTAAATTATCTTGGTGCGTACAAGACTGTACGCTCAGTAACATAGGCTATATATATTTTTAGTCGCGAGCAATCAACACGTATATCAATATTTCTCTTGAATTTGTAAGTGGTTATACTACCGTGCTAATATAGATTGAAAGGGGTTATGTGTACTACGTGATATATAATTGAACACACACGATCCTTGTGTTTTCAACTAAACAATCTTGATACATCAGAAGGTGGA
Source organism: Papilio dardanus tibullus (assembly GCA_013186455.1). Taxonomy (NCBI): domain Eukaryota; kingdom Metazoa; phylum Arthropoda; class Insecta; order Lepidoptera; family Papilionidae; genus Papilio; species Papilio dardanus. Next base: position 66,712 of record QDHC01001185.1, read on the forward strand.
AATTAAGTTTCAACCGCACCTGCTCAAGATCTCTACGTCGCTGCGTCCTTTGATCGTTCAGACCTTTAATTTACATTATACATAATTTATAAACACAGGAGAGCACGGAAATGTCTTTCACTGTATAAATATATGTCTTCCAGTAGTGTTATTAATATGGGAAGATATATTTCTATAGTCCTACAAGGATAATATGGCACTTTTGACATTAATAGGGGGGCGCCTACAAAGTTTTAGCGATAACAATAGGTAAAAATATCCTAACTTCTTTCAAAATCCCTCAACTGCCTTTCCCTGATTGGTTAAAATGTTACGCTGTCAAGATGACATTGTAGTTCACATAATTTTCGAGTGCCATAATATCCTTGTAGATCTATAGTATATATTGATTTTTAATAGACTATAACAATTCTACACATAGTGTTAATTATTTTAACGTCACTCGATGTCACGTCAAACTCATGAAAACGATGCAAACGGGTTACATTTTAGTAGTGATAAATACTCGTAATAAGTACTAGAGGCGGGAGTTGTCAGGATTTTTACAAAATATTTTAGTACGCCACGATCGTTACATAAAATTAAAAATAACCTGCCTGTCATGGCCTTGTATATCAATAGCTAAATTAGGAAAGGAGAGGTTAAAAATAAGATATTCGGTTCCTTGTAGGGATAACAAAAACGTTAATGACCGCACCTAGCCCGCGGCGGCTTCAGACAATTGCCAACTTAACAGACGTTGCGTTGTATAAGTTTAAGTTAAGTTTGATTAAGTTATTTCATGCATTTAACACTCACAAGTTGCATTTGATATTTTCCACGTAAAGTCGGCTACAGTTTCTCAGTTTTAATTGTTCAGTTAAAACTGAAGTGTGTAGGACAACTGTGAACTATACAGTTCAACAGTGCAGTTCAAACTGATGTGTACGTGAGTTTGAACTGCACAGTTAAAAAACTGTATGTCTGTCGCTGGTTTAAGATAAGTTAGATTAAGTTATCTTATGCATTGAAATGGCTTACTCTATAGTTTTAACATTCACGAGATGTTATGCTTTGTTGATAGAATGCTTTTTAATGAATTAAGGTAAGTATATAAGAAATAAAAATATACATGAATTAGCGGCAAATATACCTACTACTTATCAACTATTTCTTTTCTGTATCCACGTTCAAAAAATATTATTCAATGACAGCATCACTTCTTGTTACTAGTCAGATTTAAGAACGGGATTATTACGATTTTTGAAAAAATAATAATAATAAATTATTTATAATTTTAACCTCATGATAAACGTAGCTTAGTAACACAGTGTAAATGTAATAATATTAAGTTTTTGTCTGTTTATCTGAGGAAGCGTGACCCATATAATGAACTCAGATTTTTACTGTAGTCCCGCATTCACACGGACGTTTACTTAACGTCGGCGTAGGCGCTTTTTTAACGCCTTCTCTCATGCGATAGCTGTCAATTGAATCTTGTTTCTTTCATCCAGTGCTCATAATCCAACGCTGTACGATACAAATTTAAAAGCGCCACCGGTAGGTATGTAACCTCTTTTGAATTTCGTTTTTAATTATAAAAATAATATTTTAAATTTAAAATTCGATTGTTGAAAATTTAATAAGAGAGCGGCCCTTCTATGTGTTCTTCTTGTAAGATAAAATAAATGTGTTTTATTAAAAAAAGTACCCGAGTATCTTTTACCTAAGAGTCCTCTCATAAATACATGGATTTGCATTTGTTCTATTTCAAAGTTTTTTTACCGTCCGTTGAAAAAGCGTTCGTGTGAATGGAAGGTAACGCGAGATAATGGCATCCTCAGTATTTAAATAACGAAGTGGCGCATCGCTCCGAATGCCAGTTTTGAATGATCGCCCGCAGTTTCCTTTCCTATGAATATTTAAAAAAAACTCATACTTTACAAACGTGGGTTAATGGTCTCTTAAATAATTCAAAGAAATAAAATGTTTTCATACGATGGTTATGATTTAAATGACAGATGGTATATCTGAAAAATAAAAGTTATACCCTTTAATTTAAGGCAGCAATACACGGTTCGCTTCAAGTAGCCGCCAGGTTTGTTTCCCAAAGCATGCGCTACAAAACGATTTGATAGCGAAAATCAAAAATGTATGGAACTGACAATAACGGTCGCTACCTCGCAAGTGACAAGCACATCACTCATCAAATGTAATTGTCAGTTCCATACATTTTTGTCGATTCCATCAGGGATATCGCCAATAGGAACATACTACGTGTAACCCCTAAGGGAGTCCCATATGTCGGGTCCGTGGATGGCTAATATCAACTGTGAACTGTTTAAATTGTTTAATTATTTAGTGTCAACTATTTATTAAACAGTACAAAATAGAGTTGGAGTATGAAATAATTCCAGATTTGTTTAAATGCAATTGTTGACTTCATATCGTCTAAGTTTTTCTGCACAATCTATTATTCCGCACTGCGTATCTTTAATAAATATTTTGCCAACAAACCGGCTCGCTGAATCTATCGCTCTTTGAATTTTCCTTTGTATTCAATACATAAAATATATCCAACTATATTATTTGGATTATGATTAATGAGTTTTATTATAACGTCTTTATTATTTCCAAAACAAACGCGAATAAACAATAAACTGAATTATATTTTTGCGATATTAGTCTTCAAGAAATGGACAGTACTTATCAGCTAGTAAAAAACTCCATACTCTCGATTAGATGTAGACTTTCAGGATACCTGGCAGTACGTTTAAGTAAGAAGAAAATGCAGATTTAAGTAACTATCAATTAATTTATTTTTCTTTTCACAACCTACACTTATACTTCCATCACAAAATATTTTACGGCCTTGTCACTGTCAGTGTTGCCATTCATCAACGAAACATTTTTGGGCTTGGAAACTAGTATTTTTACCATCCAATTTAATTAAATGAAACAATAAGTTACCAAACCCTAACACTAGCAATGACAAATTCAGAATCAAAGTTCAATATTTTGTGTCAGGTAAAAACCAGTAATTAGAACTCGCGTTAACTTAGTATTCATTGGTAAAACTTTAAGTATAATCTAAAAACCTTAATTTAGAATTTTACTATTGAGAATAATCATACGCATCAACATGAAATCTACGATTCCCCTTTCGTGTTTTTCGTCATAAACAAAAAGCGAATAAGCGAGCCCACTGGGGATTTATTTGCATATTCCTTTGTATACGATAGGCAAGAATGTTTCAAATTGCTTCCCCTTTGGCATTGTGATTTGTAAGGCTCGTTGGTGAATCGTAACAATAGAGCTAACACCGATTTCAGCGTTCATTTGGATTTTGTCTTACGAATTTGTCTGACGGCATCTTACAACTTGGCCAATAAAAAAGTTCGGCTCAGTTTAGTTTCCGTTTTATTTAACCCGAAAGAAATTCTTCTTAGTATATTTGAAGTGAATTAGCAACAAAGACACACACAAAAGTTAAGTAAAATCTAATTATTCATTGTAAGTGTAAGTAAGTGTAGTACGACCCATGATGGGCTCCATTTTCCGCAACTCCACTACTAGCGCGTATTTTGCGTGACTTCACACATATCTTTGAACTTCTTCGCCGATTGCAGATTGCATCACGATGTTTTCCCTCGCCGTAAGAGGTTCGGGTAAAAATATGTACATACTAAAATCGAAAATCACATATTATTATTATTAATTTACACACATTTCTCTTTGTCTTATTAATAAGATTACTCAAATTAATGTAACACTTTCCATTTATAAATACTCGTAGAACGAAAACTTTAATGTATGCAATCTACTAAATTGTTTCAAATAATTAAACGTCTCTCAAATATTTCCTTGAATTTTGTTTGAACGGTGATTACACAACGCTCGCGTAGAACAAACTATAAAGACAAATACTCCAGAGGATGTCTTATTCCTTGAAAGATAATTTCAGATGTCTCAGATAAAGGACTTTTATCATATAAACGTTAGTTACTAACAAGAAAATTGTGGTTAATATAATATTGTAACTAAATGTTAGGCGTTTTTCTATTGTTTTTTTTTCATTCAATAAACGTTGTTTCTTGTACAATTTTTTATTTATTCTAAGTTAACTATGTCTTTAATTATTGGTATACAAACTGTGCAAACGGTAAAGGCGCTGGTAAAAATAAATTAGCCCTACTTAACGTTACTTCGAATGAAATATCTCGTACCGTTCGGGGGCAACTCCCAAATGATTCATAAAGAATTAATGATTGCCCATTATGTTATCATGTGTTTCATTAATTATGGATTATAACGCTCTATTCTATTATTTGTAAGATTCCAAATCAATTACCAACATAATAAAACTATTTAACAATGACACCTAATAGTTTGTGAGTCCAAGATCAAATGCAATCTAGCGCTTGATTATGAATGCAGCTAATGTATGTGGTGATCAGGGCAAAAGCTGGTACTCGGTAGTAGAGTAAGTGTAGTACTAGTAGGTGCCTTATTAAACGATATTCGTAGTTTTACTTCACACGAAACAAGGGTTGATAAGATACTTCTATAAATATAAACGAGAAAAATTATTAAACCAGTTTATACAAAGCTATCGATGTTGTTAATTATAATGAAGTTGCTAGTAACAGTTAATTTTATAATAAAATCAAAGCAGCAATGTGGCGACGTGGAAACTTGAAGCTGATTAACTAACGCTTATTAAATTAACTCTCTCTTGATGTTTGTCAAACCGGAAACGAGTGAAGAGCGTATTGCCTAGTTAACTATTTGACCTCATTTTAAAATTAGAATGTTCTATTTTATTTTGACAGTACTTTTAAGGAGTTCTAAACAATTAATATAGTCAAATTGTTGATTGTTGTTATGGTAGTGGTGAACACATAAATAAGAAACTGACATTGAATATTAATGGATACAAAGGTGGAAGAATGTCCAAAGAATGCCAGGCTCAGGATGGATTGCGGGGAAAAGGATATGCTTAAGAAAGGGCTAGGCGTTATAGCTGATAGAGTAGTATGGAATAGTACATACTGTGACCAACCCTCCATAGGGACAAAGGAAGGATGTTTATCGACATCATCTGAGGCACTACAGCCGCGGGTGGGCCTGGGCTTGGTCCAGTAAATTTCTCCAATTTGCTCTACCATGGGCCTTTTGTTTGTTGGCAGGATATTGATTGACGATAATTGTACTAGGTTTTCAGTGGCCCAACTATTTTGTACAGGGTTTTTGAACTTCCTACTATCATTGAAAATACATACCTTATATTTTATGGATAAACAGTGGGACTGGAAGCCAGCTTTGTCTAATATTTATTTAGTAGATTTTAAAAGTTAGTAAATATTAAATGACGGCAACCGTTGCTTATCCGTGGGGAAATTACGTTTTAACGTGGAAATGATTTTATTAAGGTTATGTTTAATCCATTAAAAATGTGCTATTTAAAGAAAAATGTACTATGATGAATAAAATAGATTATTTTTCTTATATTCAATCCGTTAGAAGAGAGAATGTTAGACACAATTTAAAGATTTTTGGAGAATTTTCTAAGTATTTGATGGTAGAAAACATCTATACTTTTCTGTACAAGCTATAATGTATTCTGTCAGTACTTTAGTCAAAGACGGACGGAACGTTTGAACTCTGGATAGAACCCGTAGAGAGAACTCCAAAAAACCCTATAATACACGAATACTATGACTTTTCTTTCTTTTATTCTTTTAACCAGGTCTTTTGGCAAGCATTTTATTTAAAAAAAAATTGCGTCAAGCCGGCTACAGACGCTCAACGGTTTTAACTCTACAGCTCGACTTCGCAGTTAAAACTGACATTTGTAGGCAAAACTGAAAATTGTACAGTTCAAATTGATATATACGTCACTTTTAACTGATTAGTTAAAACAGGGGGTTACCCAAAGTACATTCGCTACGAAACGATTCTATAACAAACGTCAAAAATGTATGAAACTGACAAAGACATTCGATATTTAACAAGTGACAATCACATGAATTATAGAATGACATTGTCAGTTCCATAGATTTTTGTCGATTCCATCGGCGATATCGCTAATCGAAAAGTACTGTGGGTAGCCCCCCTGTGCTGTTAAAAAACTGAACGTTAGTAGCCGGGCTCACACTATATTATTTATATGTCAATAAGGTTGATATTATTTTATAACATTTCTTTGAAAGTATTAAATACAAATAATCTCTATATTACAACGTTAAAGTATTTGTCCGCAATTTTTCTTTTTAATTTATTTTCCCTTTCAGTGAGAATATTTATTTAATTCAAAGTATTTTCACGTAATCCTCCGAAGGCTTCTGCTGCTAACGGGTACGGGAAAATATTATAATCTTAATACCTATTCTTTCAAAATGCTTTCAACGTTGTGGTCGCCATTTTATATGGATAATTTTCTCCCATAGTTTTTCTCGATGAAATTGGTTATTGAAAATAATTATTGTTATTATAAGTACTCGTATGTTTTTGATGTTTTCTAAATCGATCAAATATTCAAGGAAATACAAATAGCTTTAGATTTTTATGTTAATCGTCGCTTCAAACACAAAGAAATAAAAAACAATCCTTGCTATTTTTTATTATGTGTACTATAAAAAAGTATTGGATTAAATTTATTGTAATTAAGTTAATGCACATCTGATAAGAATATTAAGGGATTTGCGGTTGGACCAATTGTCGGTTTAAAAGAGGCATATCGTTAAAATGTTAGCCCTTCGATAAAAAAAGGTTTAATGATAAAGGCTGGGTAATGGCGCGAATAATTTACTCTCGACCGTAGAGAAGCGTTAAAAATAATGTCCGCTGTATTAATATGTTTATTAAAAGTACGTTTATGCTTATTATCAACATCGCAGCTTTATAATTCGTTTTTATTATTAAGCTTAGGATTAGAGTAATTATTTTTGAATATTGTATTTTATGTATAATTAACCTTTGCCCTCAACTATGAGCGTATTTAAAAAAAACCTCAACCTGTACGAAGACTGTTCGTTACAGATGTTTCCTTTCATACGACATTATAAATGAAGTTAGAATTACGCGGGAACCAGTAATGTACGTAGATTGACCGACCATTTTTATTCTCACATGAGAGTATAACGGAATACCCCATCGCTGCGGATGAGAGCATTTATAATTAAGTAGGGTTAGTTAATACAGTCTATCCTGGATAAGTGAGAAACCTCTATAAGCTAGAATCATTCTTTGGTCCCGGCGTACAGCGAAAAACCTGATTAGAGAGTAAGGTCTATAAGCGAACCAAATATCGCGGTCCCTCGGACTGTCGCTTATACAGGACTGTAGATGTTGTAAGTAGTACATTCGGAAATCAGTAAAAAAGATCGATGTCTGTTTAATATTAAGGGGTAAAAGTCGATTTACGTGTCTTTGTTATGATCTGAAGGTTTTATTCGATACAAAAGTAATAGAATTTCGCGGCGAATCCATTTCTTTGATTAAATGCCAAACAAGAGAAATGTTTACTGAAATAGGGACAACTTGAGATCGACGTTACTCGTGACAAAGTGTGACATCATTTACTTTTCCTGTTACAGTTTGACAACTGCCAAATAATAATAATGTTAGGATCTTCAGTTTTAACTCCCTAATCGTAACAATTTTTAAAATATTAATAACTAGCTGTTGTGCGCGACGTCGTCCGCGTGGAATTAAATAATATAGCCTATGTTACTCGGGGATTTTTGAAAAAAAAATGGTGAAAGAATTTTTGAAATCGGCCCAGTAGTTCAATACAAACAAAAATACAATGTTTCTCTCTTATAATATTAGTATAGATGATTGCAAGTAGTTATATGTGTAATATCTAATATGACATTTAACATGTTTAATTCTCTAAAGCCTTGTTCACCCCAGGATAGTATTTTTAGTCGAGTAGCAAATATCCGAACAAAGAATTTACTCTACTCTACTAAAGTACTGTTGCTGTTCTGTGTTTAGTAACTTGACGTGTCCAAACCAAACAGCAACATTTTAAAAGAGTAGGTTTGTAAATCCTTTGTTCGGATACTTGCTACTTGACCAAAATACTATCCTAATTCGAACAAGGCTTTAGTTACAAAATTACTTGCTACTCGACTAAAATACTATCACGGTACAAGGCATAAGAGAAAATAGATTAATAAGTACCTATAATTGTAATCAAACAATAATTCAGTTTTTTGATAAATATTAATAGTTCTTAATACTTCTATTACTTCTTTACCTGTTAGTGACACTGACGAATTGTTTTCTTTGTATTATTTCTTATCAAAGAAATTAACACTTTTCTGAAGGTTAATTGATTAACTAAACTTAACACTTGTTACGTTAGTTTCTTAACAAATCTGACAGAAAATATAATGGAATATGAATTGCGTAGCTTTGAGTATGAAGGAGTTAGTTATTTTTTTTTGATATGAAATTATTTTAAAGCCGGCTACATACGCTCAGTTTTAACTGTACAATATGACTGCACAATTAACTGAGTGTGTAGACAAAACTGAGAACTGTACAGTTCCACTGTGTAGTTATAACTGAACGTACGTAGCCGCTTTTAAAGAGTACGTTCAAACATTTATTAAAACATAAAGTATTCTCTTTGTAAATTCCATTGACATTAATTTCGTAAACAATTTCAATAAAAAAGTAGAAATGTCAACGCGTCAAATAACGTGAAAAATAGTATTGAAGGCATTCCTATGTAAAGCACATGAAAGGTATTTTTAATAACGCGTCGAAAACTGTTTAATACTTAAACAACATTACCTAAACAATGCAATTTGTAACTTTTCATTATCTCATAACAATGTTCCAGGCACTGGTTATTTGATTTTGGCTTTTACAAAATAACATCGGGGAAACACGATGAGCCTAACTAAAACCTCAAAGGCCGACAACACATTTGCGGTTCCTCAAGTTTTGCAAATGTCCATGGGCGTCGAAGATCACCTCGGTGATCCAGCCGCTTGTTTGCCCCCTTCTCTTATAAAAATAAACTATTTAAAATGACTAAAAACACACATGTAATTTTCGGTGACGGTACCGACTAGTTTCGGACTCTTCGGAAGTCCATCTTCAAGTCGAGTACTAGTTTTCGATGGTCGCAGTCGCTTCGCCTTGCACCGAAAATGACAGTTGAATTTTTAGCCGTTTTAAATTAGTGTATTACTACGGTTAATGCCTCACGAAACTTATAACAATTTAAATTCGATGTGACCCATATTATTATGGATAATAGCCTTTTTGTTGTAAAATATCATTTGTAATTAACGAAGATTTAATATTAATTTGTAATAATAGCACAAGTAATTTAACTAAAATTTCGCAGTGATATCTCAAATATTACTCGTACGTTGTACGTGAATTCGTGTTACGGTGTAGTCGTAATTGTACATGATTAAATAATTGTACAATGTTCATCAAATTTTGCATATAATATTAAATTAAATGTGTAGATAATATTGCCTAAATTGTATTTTTATAGCTTCATTATTAAGGTTTTTTGGTTGAGTTTTGTAGGTTTTTTCTTCTAACTTCTTCTGGCATCTTCTGCAGACTTATAGTTCTTAATATGTTTGTTGAGAGGTTAGAAATATGTTTTTCTCTATCACTCAGACGAGTTTCTTTTGTTTTTACATTTACAAAACATATTATTATGTTTATTTTTAAGGAGAAAGGAAACAATATCATTTGGTACATGTGTATTGTCTGTCTGTCAGACCTTATCGTGTGAAACTTCGACAGGTCGTATAATTTGTACGAAAATGTTTTGTATATTATAATATACATTTCCATTTACACTTATAGGAGTGAGTTTCGTGCAGCTGGGTCCCAAGGGGCTATTATATCTCCACAAATCCCTAACAATAAGAGTCTCTGAAGTGCAATACTCGACGGTGCCCACTGCCCGCAGTATATTGCTGGCACGAAGCAAATTGGAGTTGTTAACTTATTTAAACTTATCTTCTTGTTAGATATAGTTATGAAATGCTAGCTGTTGTGTGCGACTTCGTACGCGTGGAATTAAAAAATATAGTCAATCTTACTCAGGGATTATGTAGCTTTGTAATGGTGAAAGAATTTTTGGAATCGGTTAAGTAGTTATTGGGTTATCAATACATACAAAAACATAAAGTTTTCCTCTTTATGATAATAGTATACATTCATACAAATATTAAAAGAAAACTTTTATTAACTCTTACCATTCCGATAATGAAGGGAAGGGAAGTAAATGACACAACACTGTTCGAAATTGGATTCAAAAGCCGTTTGCTCTGCAAGTAGTATTGCCTTTGTCAGGCAAATATCAAATAAGGAACTAGGTACGACTATCATTGGACATGTAAACGTATAAACATAGCTCTTGATTAAGCTTAGTAATAAAAAATAACCTTACTAATATTATAAATGCGAAAGTTTTGATGGATGGATGTGTAAAGATATTTCTAGAAAGGACTTCGAAGTTTTATTACATAGATGTATAACATAGTCTGGAAAAACACATAGGCTACTTACTAAGATTATTTTAATTCCGCGCAGAATCGCGGGCGACAGCTAGTATTTAATAATTCTTGTCTGACATTGTGAAACTAGGTTAGTTGAGTTTACGAAAATCTATAGGAAGCCTTGGACGCTACACTAAGTGAGCCAGTTACTTAAGCCAGCTACAGAAGCTCGGTTTTATCTGTATAGTATAACTGTGCAGTTCGACTGTAAATTTCAAATTGTCGTGTGCACGTCAGTTTTAACTGTACGTTGTTGCCGGCTATATAACCTATACTGCATATAAATTTAGTAGTCTATACTAGTTAATTAAGTAGTCTTTAATACTATAAAGAGAGAGGATTTGTATTTTTGTGTGTATTGAAATAACTCAAGAACTACTGGGCCGATTTCAAAAATCCTTTCACCATTAGAAAGCTACTTTATCCCCAAGTAACATTTTTTAATTCCACATGGCCGAAGTCGCGAACAACAGCTAGTATACAATAAAGTGTTAATTTATAAGGTTCAGTTTGTTATACCCTTTTTCATTAAAACCCAGAATTGAAACAAGATATTTAATAGCTCCCTGAAACTGAAAGATTAATTTGTGTAGTGAAATTAACAGGGACTTAATATAAATCTAATTTACTCCAGATTGGTGTTGATTGCCTATTTTTGAAATGTCTATTTTAGATTTACTTTAGCGTTGGGGATTCATCTAAGTGATAGGGTAAGCGAGAATACTCCATAAGCGAGAGTCATTCTTTGGTTCCAATGAGCTACCTCCATAAGCGAGAAATTCGGATTAGAGTGAAAGTTCTATAAGCTAATATATCTCGACTGTATATTTTGTATACTTAAGAGGTTTTTCTATGATTTTAATTGTATATGTACATCTTTACATGACAATTTACTGTACAACTAGTGACCCGCCCCGGCTTCGCACGGGTTCAATTATTGTTAGTATGGCTGTTATATACAATGTTCACAG
>QDHC01001185.1:78408-91829 GCA_013186455.1 Papilio dardanus tibullus
GTCTCTTAGGACTTCCTCTATCACCTGTTTCAGTTTTGGCGTCGACTTACGGGACACCCTGTATATTAAGATTACAAACTCTACTAAGTTCTTTTACCAACGTTGTTATTGATTTTTTATAATTTAAAAAAAATCTTTGGAGCTCTTTGTTCCACACGGGTAAGTGTGTTGAACAAATAATACAATAGAAGGCAGGTGAGACCGGCCGCGGGGGACCTGTGAGCTCTGATTGAACAAATCGCATTGTAGCCGCGAAACTAGAATACATATTTGGTATTACTGTGTTTTTTCACAACACTAGCTGATGTATACATCTTATGTATACAGAGCAATGATACGAAGACTAGCTTATTGCGGACTCTTTATTCACATAGATTAAAGAACCAGTTAAGACATGACATATGTCATACTGACAGCGGCTGAGACATATTTATACGAAATATACGTAACGTGACAAAGACAGTGACACACATCTTTGGTCCCTTTCTCCGTATATGATTTGGTTTGTTGGGTCTAGAAATATGACCCAAGCAAATGTGACGTATAATAAGTATTATGGCGCTCGAACCGTATTTTCGGAGAAGTATTTTTTTATACGTCCCAGGCAAAGGCTTAAGACATGATATTATTGGTTTAAAAACCGTAAAATTATGCACACACAACATACCTATGACGTAGTCTAAGACGTTTTTGTTCCTCGACGGTATACGCTAGGGCCAGTTCTATAGCTTTTCTCTTTCTACGTTTATTCGCGTAACTCTCAAAATGTCGGCAGGCGCAGCAGCCGTTCGGAAACATATACAATACAACCTGTGACATTGTCCGCGGGGAATAAAAAATAATATTTATTTTACATGATAAATATCTCTCAGAAGTACATTTCTGATGGGAAAAAGTAGCCGCTGTGCTCTCTCAAACTGTAAGCCTGCTTATTTTTATTTTTGTGCCAAATTATATCCATAACGATCTAGTCGTTACGGAGTTATTTAGTAACAAGCAACGTCCAAGATTTTATACTTAAACTATTAAATAAGATTTTTAATACTGAGTATTTTCGAGTCTTAATTTATACATTCTGGAAAAATACTCGTGAAAGACGAGAAATTCAGTGGAATAGAATTTAATATTTTATCGCATATTTTCAGCTCTGCTATCGGCTTTCATGTCTTGTAAAAAATGTTGTAAAACTCATCAAGATATTTTTAATTAACGTCGACTGAAAAGTTCTTCTATCACTGTATCATAAACCACAGTTTTTACATTTTTTAACTCAGACTTAAATGGAAAATTCTGTAATTTTTCGTCATATTATTTTTATATATCTCGTCTTTGAAAACTGAAAATGTATTTCAAAAGCAACATCCAATGAAATAACAAGTACCTAAGAGCTATTTATAAAAATTCAGGGATGCTACCTAAAGTGTAAACACCACAAAGCGATTCCATAACCAACATCAAAAACTATATAACTGACAATGACGTTCAGTATCTCACACGTGACAAGCACATGACTTATCGAATGTCATCGTCAGTTTCATACATTTTTGTCGATTCTATTAGCGACATCGTCATTCGACTACTTTGGATAACCCCCTTACATAATAAAATGTAGCTATCTCTATATTAGCAAATGCACAATTACTTGGAAACAATGAAATTGTATTTCAATTCAAAGATATTAGCAGTATTAGTGCTACGGTAGTTCAAAGGAATAGACGCTGCGTCAGATCGTTCAGTTAACGTATCGGCAAATGACTCGCTGTTCACTTCATTAGAGTATTGCAGTAATCCCCCTACATAACTAATATGTCGGCATTAGTACGAGTAACTTGCAGTGTCTTTTATAATATCACTTTTAAGTATATTTTTCTTCATTTGAATCCCAAAGAAATAAATAGCAAAACTTTGTATTTTTATATGTATTGAAATAACTCAAAAACTACTGGACCGATTTCAAAAATTCTTTCACCATTAGAAAGCTACATTATCACCTAGTAACATAGGCTATATTTTTTAATTGCACGTTGATGAAGTCGCGAACAACAACTAGTTTTGTAATAAATAAAGAAGATACAGTGAGTTTCTTCTGCCGTAATACTACTAAATGATCTAGAGTACAAATAGAGTACTGTTTTCGTATTTATTTGGCAGCAGAAATTGACCAATATAGTAAGTTTTATAAATGGAATATAGTCGCAGTGTATATGATAAAGTTGCACATTAAATTATTGTAACTTCCACTATAGAAATCAAATGTTAAGAATACAAAGACTGTTAAAAAGAGCAAAGCAAATTGGAGTATTTTAAAAGAGCTAACGTTAATTTTCTTAAAAGCTTTACTTTTGTATCCCTTGAGGTCTCGTAGGAAATGTCGACATAATGGTACTAAAATAACGCATGGGTATGTTAAAATTTCTCTGCTAGGTCTTCGTTCATTGTTACCTTATAAGCAAAGATATATTATGCTATAGATGTAACACTCAAAGCCTAAAAGTGAGGCATTTTCTTTGACCTCCGGAGGTCTCACGTGGGGAGACTTCCCCTAGGGTTGACCTCTAAATTATATTTGCCGACATAAAAAGTCGACCGAATGTAACCCCTTTTCTCAAATTTAACTTTTATATCATGGTATTTACTAAAGTGTAATATTATAATTAATCGAGACATTTATAAAACGCTAATTAAAAATTTATAACAACCATAAAACAAAAATAGTCTTTGTTAAAAATTGTTTGAATTTAAACTGTTTTAAATAAAACAATAATAATGAAAAACGATAATTAACATTTTAATGAATGTTCTAGTTTATTCTACTGTTTATTTAAAAAAAATAATAAAAAATTACAATTTCCCAAACATGTGAAATGTTTTCATGATACTGGCAAGTTTTTTTTTTAATAATTTCTTTCCCGGCACGCATTTTAACGTCAAATTAGTATGGAACGCTCCCTCTATGTATAATAACTCTTTGCTTATAAGTTTAATAATCTCTTATATTGTAAAAGATACTTAATTGCGTGTTAAGTAATATAGAGGAGGTACACCATTGGTAGGCCTAGGAAGAATTGGCTGAAATGCATGAAAGTTGACACGATTAAGAGAATAACAACTTAAATTACGGAAGATAGATTAACGTAGAAGAAAAAAATTTGCGGCAAAATAGAAGATGATGATGTAATTGATCAAGAAAATGAAATGAAAAAGCAATTTTAAAAACAATTAAAAAAAATTATAAACAGGGAAAGGAAAGGAAGAAGAAGAAGAATGAATTAATATAATAACAATAAACAATGACAGATGTAAAAAAGTAAAAAAGACGTGCGGCGAGCAAGGAGTTAGCCTGTACTGGCCAGTGCTCGCAACAGTAATAAGCAGTTATTAGTTCTAAAACCTAGAAGTTTTACTGTTAAAAATAAAAACAAATATTTTTACAACAGTAAAACCAGCCAAGGTTTGTCGCTCGTTGCAGCTGCACCGCCCTTGGACAAAACTAGGTCAGTCAGGTAACTGCTAATTGGGGACACAGTTATTTCCATCTTAATATCAAATCATATTGTACGACATAGAAAGACTTATTTTAATGGTCTAATTGAAACTCATAAGATCCAATTATGCAAATACGCACTAGTCGTGGAGTTGCGGAAAATGGAGCCCATTATCGGTCGAACTGCTACTAAGATTGAATTAGAATTGATTTTTTTCATATTTATGTTTTCAAGCCACCTACAAAAGTTCAGTTTTTACTGAACAGTTCCCAGTTTTGCCTACACACGTACTTTTAACTGAGCAGTATAAAAGTACAGTTAAAACTGGGCGTCTGTAGCCGGTTTTTGTAGAATGTAAACGGATTTTGTAGAATAAGATGTTATTTGATTTGTATTCTTCCCTTCAATTATAGAGGTACAGTCTATCACAGATATGGTGTTTGTTGTTTTATGTTCTTTAAACACGCATATGCTGAGTAAGATTTAAAATAAAATATTATATTTGCAATGCTCGTAAGTCCGCAGACACGTTTCCGATCTTTACCGCGTTGGTAATGGCTTTCAATAGGGTTGAATGACTATATGAATATTTTAGCTTTTCGATTTTCCTCTTTGCCTTTTTGCGAAGCAAATAAGAACATTTGCTTGTATCGTTCACTTGACTTTTTATTGACGTTTTGACCCTTTAAGATATTTCATGACAATTGTTATCATCGAATAGATTTTAGCGCTGGGATTAATGCACATAAATATATTTTAAATATAAAAAGGTCAAAAAAGGTTAACGGTTTGGACGGCTCAATTTCTGCAATTCCACGACTAGTGCGTATTTTGCGTGAATACAAATATTATAGTTAAAACTATCAGGTTAAGACAATCGAGGAAGATAAATCCGGGCTGCAAAAGTGACAAGGCAAAGCCGGCTATAGACGCTCAGTTTTAACTATGCAGTTAGACTGCGCAGTTCAAACTGACGTGTGAAGGCAAAACTGACAACAGTACAGTTCGATTGTGCAGTTCAAATTGACTTGAATACGTCAGTTTTGATTGTACAGTTAAAACTGTACAGTTAAAAAAAGAACGTCTGTAGCCGGCATAATTAAAAAAAACTAAGAGAAACAAAGATAGATACCATCTGATTCACGATTAAAATATCAAAAAGTCGAGTAATAAAAAGAATGAGTCATATAAGTTATGAGCGTCATAGTAGTATGAACAATGATAATGTTTAGCGAGATTTTCTTTTCGGCAGCCCAGGTCTACAGTGGCGCGCTCATTATTTCTTTCATACCAGTTGTTCTATTCATACTTCAAAGACTGGAGCAATTAATCTAATGATGATTGCAGCTACCTTTTCTTTTAAACCTTTTATCATTTTTTGGGAGGTGAACTTTTAAACCTTTTCATCAACTACCCCTCTTGATAACTATATAGCAAGCCAACCCGGTGAAGGAAAACATTGTGATGCAACATAACAGCGAAGAAATTCAAAGATATGTGTAAAGTCACGCAAAATACGCGATAGTCGCGGAGTTACGGTAAAATGGAGCCCATAACAGGTCGAACTAATACTACTATTGTAAGCCAAGTCTTTTCTATCTTATAAATATTATAATTGCGAAAATTTAGATATATGGTTGAAGGTGAACGGATCCAGTTAAAATATTGCACAGCAAGAATTACTTAGCAAGTTTATTTTTAAGTTCGGATCGCTTCGAACATAATTGTTAATATCAATTTAAAACGTTATTTTTTGTCTTTGAAAACTATAAATATTTGTTAGCGGTTATTAAACTTTAATATATAAAGTGCCCTTCACAGTAATTCTAAATAATGGTAAAACATTATTATTGTAAAACAAAGAGCACAGTTCTATTGTCAGAATGTAAATGGGAGCACGCACTTGTTTAACTAAGTTGAATATTTAATTTAATAAATTATTTTAATGAAGGCTGAAGACAAAAACTTTAGTTTGAGTAAAATTAACTCTATGGAATTCTGAGTATAAATAAGTTTAATTGAGGCCAAAAACACTTTAAATTTCAGCAATTCTGATCGTAAAAATATCCTCGGATTCCTGTACCAGTTTTATCAAAACCTTTCCAGTGATTTATGAACAGATTTTAAAAAGATATTTACTTACCTATATGTACATGCGTGCAATTAAGTAAAATAGTTTTAGTTAATAATTATAAGCCAAACAATATAATTAAACCTAAACCGCTTTATTCCGAAACAAGAATCAGCGTTATTACTTACTTTCTACGTTTGGTACTGGTACATTCACAAAATGTATACCAAAATATAGAACATCCTTGTATCAGGTACTTCTTATGATACATAGTTTTATCCAATGAGACCCTTGGTCTATCTTATTTAGTTCTGAGTGTCCTCCAGTATCGTATAATCGACGACTTATTGGTCCTAGTTTATCGCTTTACTTTATTCATTTTTTCGGAATAAGTGGGAATGAGATTTGTCTTCTAACAATCATGTTCGTTAAGTATTATAATATGAAAATCAAATTCGTGTAAATAAAGGTATAACAAGAGGGCGGATTGCGTAGTTCTTCATCAAACTGTGTCACCCGAGGCGCCTTGTCTTGGCGTCGACGCCATTAACGGTCTCGGAACTTGATCTCTTGTTTATACCCGCTCACTGACATAAAGATTTCTATTAATGTCAGTGTGAAAACTTCAAATAGATTTATATTCTACTAATAGGCGGGTTTAGTTGCAATATCATGGATAACAAAACCTAGTTTTTAATAATAAGTAGCTTTAAACGTTTTTGGGCATAGTCGGATTTCTCCATGGGTTTAGACGTGCATTGAGACAAAAAACTTACATTAATTCCATATAATATGGTTTATTAAACACCTTACATAAAAATCATATAACGATAATTACACTGACATTATTAAGTTCTTCGTAAAGACTCTTAACTTAAAAACATTTTAAATATAAAATGTGAAGCTTGTTATCTTCGCTCGTATTTTTAAAATGTTTTTCATCAAGCACACTACAGTTTTAATATATGTTTTACGTAATAATATTTAAGCTGTGCTAGTAAATGAGTTTTTAGTTAAATCCGTCCACTTAAGTTCCCGTTTATAGTCGAAGTTTCTCGGCACGCGTTCACGATGCATTTAAACACTTACACGCTGAAAGCCTTAACAACTTCTAGGAAAGCTCCTTATTTGATATATTTTATGAAACGAGTAACAAAATTAAACAATGTTTGTTCTACATCCTTAAATGACAATACAGATTTTGATAAAATTATAAGATGTTTCTAGTAAGGTAGACATGGCTCATTCGATCTCGATGCAATTTTGCACACCTTAGAACAGATTTTGGAAGAACACAGGCTACTATGTGTTATGAAGATGGAGTCAGACAGTTTTAATGTAATGTATAAGAGAAGGGGGCAAGCGAGTGGCTGGATCACCGAGGTGATCTTCGACGCCCATGGACATTTGCAACACTCGAGGAACCGCAAATGCGTTGGCACCCTTTAAGGGATAGATAGGTTCGCTTCTTGAAGGACCCTAAGTCGTAGCGGTTTGGAAATACCACCCAGGACACACCATTCCACACCACGGCTGTGCGGTGTGTAAAGTGAAAAATTATTTACGTTTTCAATGAAATTGTAAGACAATATATTGTTTTAAATTCGATCTCTGAGTAAGGATAAGGAGTAAGGATTAATTATTGGTTTCGAGTAAGAAGTAAAGTCATCTTCAACGAGGACGGATGTCACGAAATTTATTGTCAGACACGTTTTGATACTTATCACGAGTAAGCTTCCACGTTCCGGTTCACTGGCGTTTGTTTACTGTTGTATTAGCTCACGGTTCAATAGCTCAAATATATTCCCAAGACATATTTCACATTTCATACGGAATCAAAGGGAACTTCCGCGTCCAACTAATAATGATTAAAATTCATTATACTATTCAATTAAAACTGAGCTTTGTGACATTGAATTGAAAAGTAAAAGAATTAGCAATCGTTTTGAATGTTTAAAAATAAACAGCGCTAATAGTCTAATGGTTTGGGGTACGCACTGCCGATGTAGCGGTCGTGAAACTGACAATGACGTTCGATACATCACACGTCAGAAGCACACTACTTATCGAATGTCATTGTATCGTCGTGTCGTCATATTTGTCGATTCCATCAGTGATATCGCCAATAGACTACTTTGTGTAGCCCCCAGGCAAGTTAGTTAAATTGTCGAATCAACAAATCTCTTAAATCGAATCAAATTACAGCAATTTGGATTAAAAGGTCAAGGTGAAGATGGATCACAATATCTCAGATTACTTTGTAAAATGATATGCCGCTCACGTACAACTAAGCTTCTTACTTACTTCATTCTTACCAATATTTTCCTGTTTATATGACCATCAGCGCTCGACTATACGTGATCAGGTTTCGTCCCTTGTCACATCTTACCGATTTTCTGTCCAATATTGATATATAATGTAGATTTATTGTTCGATATACGAAAAACAAACGAATTATTTTACAAAATTATACGTAAATCGTATATCGTTAAATATTTTTTTATTTTTTCAAGTAAATATAAATAATGTAGGTACTAGTCAACAAAAGCAGACAAATGATCCTTTTAGGTTTTATTGCATAATAGTGGTACGATTATTGCTTTAAAGTAGATTTGAATTTAATCACAAAGAATGAAATAAATAGTGTTATGAAAGCTTTAGTAAATCTGTCATAATAGCGGCAAAAATATTTAGCTGGCTACAAACGTACACATGTCAATTTTAGCTGCACGTTTGAACTGTACAGTTCTGTTCTGTCTACACATGTCCGTTTTAATCGCGCATTTGAACTGTACAGTTAAAACTGAACGTTTGTAGCTGGCTTTAAACAACGACGCAGTAATGAAGTTGTCCTCTCTCTGGCACTACAATCCCTGTGGACGAAAATAGTGCTCTTGTTAGCTTAAATTGTACGACCAACTTCACGGCAAGAGACACCAGTTTGTGCTATTGTTGGACAACTTAATTCAATTATAAATTATTATTTTTCTTTAGGCTTTAGCTGGAGTACTATACGTCAAAATGGGTTTATAGGAATCGCGGGGCGAATAGGAACGAGGAAGTTTCATAGTTTTGTCTATAGGTCATCCTTAGCTTATAATCAGAGGTAAATTTCTTCTATTAATTTAAGGGCAATAATTTTCTCTTACCCTACGGCTTCATTAGAGCGATGTAACGCAAGAAACAGCTTTGCGCCGAAGTAAAATCTTCGTTTTTTCCGCGAACTCGGTCTAATGACGCCATAGGGTTATGGTAGCAAGAAGCAAATTTATGACTAGTCTCATGATTAAAAAAAAACCTGTTAGTGTAAACGTGTGTAATGAATGTTTTTAGCAGTTACATGAACATTTTCTAGCGGTTAAAATATTTCCATTGCGAAAATCTAGCTGTTCTAATCTTCAGCAAGATAGCTCAAGTAAGTAAAAGTAAGTAGCCTGACAGACCACGAACTTTCATTTGGGTTTTTCTCGCCACATCTATCGCTTCTTCCCTATTAATTTACAAATGCTCTTAGTACCGCTCTTCCTGAGTATTAAAAAAACACGTACATCATCAATTTAAACAGTATTTACTGCAGTATACAATACTGATAAGTTAATTAATCCTACTTTTCATATTTAATAAGTATTTGTTACTGCAATGGGATTATGTTTATACGCAGAGTTGCTGTTATTGCGCAAACTGGATTATAAATAGGATAAACTGCAGGTTAGTCGATTAATTTTATGGTCATTTAAATTTTATCCTTTATATTATTACTAGCTGTTGTTCGCGACTTCATCTGCGTGGAATTAAAAAATATAGCTCATGTTACTCGGGGATAGTGTAGCTTTCTAATGATGGAAGAATTTTCGAAATCGGCCCAGTGGTTCTTGAGTTATTTCAATACATACAAAAATGCAAAGTTTCTCTCTTTATAATATTAGTATAGATTTAACAGAAACAATTTCTAGTACCTACACAGCTATGTTTTAGATTTCGAGGTCTCCAATTGGTCTAATATCGATACAGATTTTTAAATAGCTCGAGTCTGCAATAACTGTGATTTTCACGTTCATCTGTTGGCGTAATTTCCATAAAAAAATAGACTTTTTCGCTTCATATATTCACTTCAGTAACAAGGGGGTCTACCCAAAGTAATTTTCGATTGGCGATATCGTTGATGGAATCGACAAATATGTATGAAACTGACAATAAAATTCATTAAGTCATGTGCTTATCACGTGTGATATATCGAACGTCATTTTGAGTTCCATAAATTTTTGACGTTCGCTATCGAATCTCTTTGTAGTTAATGTACTTTGGGTAAACCCCTGATGGCTTCTATGTTAATGTAAAGACAAGTTGCTACAACGCTTATTGTTGTCGAAATCAAATTAATCAAATGGAATCGTGGTAAATGTTCAAACACGAGTTAACCAAACTTGAGCTGTTTACGAACGCCTATTTGCATTAGTATGTAAAACATTATTAGACCGCGTAAACAGCGCTAACGAGTCTTTGTAAAGCCGGCTACAGACGCTCCGTTTTGACTGTACAGTTCGACTGCGAAGTTAAAACTGACGTGTCTAGACAGAACTGAGAACTGTACAGTTGACTGTGTACTTCAAATTGAAGTGTGCGTCAGTTTTAACCGCTAAGTTTTCAAAATGAACGTCTGTAGCCAGCTTTATAGGCGTCGCTTTGTCATTATTTACTTCTAAGCTACTAAATTATAGATTTAACCTACGTCATTAGACGTTAACCTAGTCACCTATTATAGTGATTTTAAATAAGACTGTGCGCTTCAAAAATTACTCTTAAATTACTAATTTAAACAAAAAAATTGCGTAAATATTTTTGGGAACTAGAAGCTTCAAAGAAATATTGGGTAGTAAATTAAATTAAATACGACCAATACACATGTACTGTGTAACATTCTTCGTAAATACTACGGCAGGATAGTTAAGCCTAATTTTAATCCATTTTTCCTTCCTATATTTTTTTTATAAAGAAATGATGTGAATGGGAGGTGGATTTTTCGGGGGAGGAGACCCATAGGAAGAGGAATTATCCTCTTGCTGTACGTCTCCTTCTCCGCAGATTAAGGGTAGACAACGCATCTTTAATTGCAGATGTCTATGGGCAGCGGTCGCTTCGCTATTTCAGCGAGTATATGTGGCCACTTGCTCGTCTGCCACTTTATAATATAAAAAATAGTTAAAAAGGCATATTTTCTAATTATAAATCAAACGCCTAATTGTTGCTTAAAAATAAACATCTAAAATTGTATTCAGATAGGTAACGCTATTTGAATACGATAAAAACCCGTTCATTTGCTTGTGGTTTTACGATAAAACGTTTTACGATCGTTTGCGTGATTACAACGGGAGGTTAACGATACCCTGGAGATCAGGAAATGATTCGGACGATGCGTGTTTGTTATTCAATGTCTAATCCTGTTGAATGTGAGCTAAACGAAAATAAAATGAACAAAAATTGCTTTGTTATTTTTTGTATTAATTGAGTTATTGTACTGTATAGCCTTACGGTGGAGAAAAACATCGTGAAGCAACTTAGACATATCGGCGAAGAAATTCAAAGATATGTGTGACGTCGACTCGCAGCCAGACTGCTTGACTATGGCCTAGTCATCCCTTAGGGATAGCCTTCTTGCTGCTCCCTGGGGACGTATAGTGAGATAGCGATGATGATTATAAACAAAACAAAAACTTGCAAGAAGAAAGACTTAGAGATAGATATTTATTTATCGTAGCTAAGTTTAATTAATTAGCTTAGAAACTGGTATAAGCAGTACGCTAAATAACTAAAAGGTTAATAAAGAAAGCGAACTTTAAGATGCATAAGATATCTTTGACTAATGTATTGTTTCTATTTTAAACAACTGCGAATGAAGAGGGTGATTATTATTTTTAATTCAACGCTTCTGTGTTGGACGAAAATAAATTCTCTAAGCAATTGAACAGAATTCGAAAGTAGTTTAATGCGACCATTAAATGCGTTCCGACATTTCTAAATGGCTATGAAAAAAATACAATAACGCGAACAAGAATAGACGAGAGCACCTGGCGATAAAACATACCAGCTAAAAATAAACGGAACAATTTATTTTGTGTTCAAATAAGCTACTGATTTTTATCCCGGTACGTTCGTACAATCCCTGGACTCTCTGTTTTACCGCACTCGAGGATGGCCACCGAAGGGGTTTTTGTGAGTCAAATCTCACATAACCCTGTCTTTCCCTCAGAAGACAGGGTATCTTTTGAAGATTTCCCCCACGTAAAAAAGCTACTGATTTTAATCCGATAAGAATTATATTTTAAGATTTAAGTTTTCTCATTTAGTTCATTAGTCGAAATTAAAGTATTATTCATAATCAAATATGTTTTTCGCGCAATTTCCTTAAAAACTCTTTATGAAATAATAACCGTTTAGTTAAAAATAAATATTTGAGAAGATTTAAAATAGAAAAACTTTTTATTGTAAGGATTGATCACGTAATATCAAAGTTGAAACTTTAACGCTGATTGCTCAAAACCACATGTAGTGAATTACAATTGTGGTAAATGCGATTCAAGCTCGGCTCAATTGAATTTATTAAAATTAATAAAATTTACATATTTAATTAAAATAATTACAAACCACGGCTCGATATAAGCTATTTAATCTTTACAAAAAGGAAAATGTAATGTAATGTCACACAATTACATTTTTCTTTTTCTGTAAACTTTATTTTTTATCTCTCTTATTGTAAACACGAACATGCCGCAAATGTAGTTTCGTTGTTTATTTAAACTGAGACGAGATGGATCTAGTGTCAGTGCAACCGAGACGTCGGAAGTAATTAAAATTTAAATCTGGAAAAAACGTCGCAGCCGGAGACCGGCAAGGACAGACTTTCAAGCATCTTTTTAATGAATGGTATTGCTTTTTTATTTAGAATCTCGATTAATTAACTTTAAAATCATTTTAATTAACCATCAATACACCTTCCGATAAAGTATTCATATGAACATTCGTTACCTAGTATGAAAACTTTTCAACTGTCTTCAAACATAACTAAAATGCTACTAAGTATCAAGATTTTAATCAATCGGTTATCAAAGAAAATCATCTTACACTTATTGTAGAATATTAACGAAATAAATCTATCTTAACTTTGTATTAAATTGCATATAAAATATCGATTGCATTAAAAAAAAAGTCAACTTCGTCTAAATGTAAATGGAAATAACCGAAGCCCGCTTGGCTACCGACTGCGAACGTTTCGCCTGCATTGAGAAGTTATTCTAACACATTTTACTGTAAACCGAAATAGCGAGCAGAATTCAAACTATGTCGAGAATGTAAGTTTAATGACATCCAATGCAATTTTAAACTTAAACAAGATATATTACGTGTTAAGGGTCCTGTTAATGGTCAAAAGTTTGTTTTATCTTTGACTCTTTTGTACATTTTTCAAATGTTTGTTAATTTCTTGATTAAATGATCGTTCATCGGGTGCTTTACAATTTACAAAGCTTTTAATATTTTTTGATTATATACTTAGTTAAAAGCGTTTTAAATGTAGCTTGTTTTTGGTGTTGATTAAAAAAATATTTTACAAAATAAATCGATGATTCAATATTTTCAAAGTTTTTTTTTGTATTTGGGTCAGATTTTTTTTATAGCATGACATTTGAAGTAATGCAAAAAAAAACGAATTGTCTCCAAGTGGTTGTAAGTCTTGCTTGTTTAAAATGAGCTCATTATACGATGTTTGTGCACTCATTAAAAACATGTTTTATTACTAAACAATGTGTGCTGTATAAAAATAGATACTGGGCCACGAATACAAAAAGGAATGAGAAAGCACGCGAAGAAAT
>QDHC01001185.1:91883-104227 GCA_013186455.1 Papilio dardanus tibullus
TAATTTACGACGGGAAACCGTGTAGGTGTGTCAAATTACATGAATTATTCCTTTACACAGTACTATTTAATGAATTCTAATATTAGCATAATATATTTGGAGATATTACAATTTAAACACAATCGTATACTTACTAGGTTAATATTAAGCTACATTAGTAATTAAATTATATTAAGTAATTTAACATTTACTGGAAATATATCTGCAGATCTTTGACGTTGCAGATGCCCATGGTTGTTTGCTCATTTCTACTATAAAAACCGCTGGTTGAAGAGCCATTTAAGAATTAACTTCGAGCAGAGTCCTTATATTTAATTCACCAGAAGTGCAGAGTGCGCCGGTGCGTTCGTTCGAATTTCCGGGACTCCAGGGTGGCCACCGAGGAGGTTTTAGTGTGTCCAATCTCACATAACCCTGTCTTTCCCCCAGAAGGCAGGGTATCTTTTAAAGAAACCCCGCTAAAAAAAATCCTACAGGATTCCTTTAGTTAGCGTGTCCAAATCAGTTGTGAACTCTAAGTACAAGATACATACCCTCATCCTACTTTCTAAGGTCGGCGATCTTTGCTGCAACTTGGGAATTTTGGAATAATAAAACTAGATAAAGTTTTGTTACTCCAGTCTACGCAATAACATAAACAAGAAGAGGTTAAAGATATCATTTTGATTGTCTGCGGGTTTAAGAACGTCCCTAATACAGATAAAATTTAACGTCCCACTCGACATTTGAAGCGCGTGCCATTTCACCGGATTATAACTTTGAAGAGCCAGTACTAACATCAAAATTCTCTTTAAGTAGCCTTTTAAGATTACCGCTTTGAGTTTTATTTTGTAAAGAAGTGCAACAGAAAAATATAAACATAGATTTAGTATGACGAGGATTTATTATTCAAAGCTTTGCAGAGTCGGCAGTAGGCCAACTAATATTACTTTAATATTACGAATAGTGAAGTAATATTCGTATCTTGTGTTCGTATAACTTTTGCTGAGTAATTTAACAGATGCATCGTAAGCCAAGCGAAAAGAAATCTAATATGACATGCCTAATTTAAGTTGGGCGACTACGATTTTTCTTTTTACATAATCATTTTTTAAGATGTCAATTTTAAATGTTTGTGCTATTATAATTGTAATTTAAACACTGTCAGAACTACCGTAATATAAGTAGAGTTTAAAAATCCAAACGCTATTTTAGACGATCTTTGAAAATATCTTTAGCCGTCACTTAACAAGAGATGAAGTTGTTTTTATTAAAATAAGGACTGTTATAATTAAAACGAAGCTTCATTTTTAAATTTACTTTAATTGATATTTAAGACATATAAATATTCGGTTTGAGATATCAGTTTTCGATAGAAATAAATCACATATTGTCACAGAGTTATAATACATACTTAAAAAAACATTTAAAATAATATACGTATGTCGTTGTACTTTTAATAGAACAAACGAATCTTTTATAAACAAAAGAAAGTAGAAACGTAGAACCAAAAACCAAGTTTAAACTTAATTTACTTATTTGATACCATTTAAATATGATTTAGGAATTTAAATAATAAACAACTAGATAAATGCACATAACGGTCTTATTATTAAAATCTTAGACTATATATAAAAGTATTTTTGGTTTAGTTAATATTAAATCATATTTAAATCTCTCTCTAATTTATATTCTATTTTAAAAGTTTTGAGTGTGTATTTAAAATAACAATTCTCGCGCTGTCTTCCACACTAAGTGTCCTTTAATTTTTATTAAGAGATTTATTTAGTAGATTCATGCCCGTTTTCACCAACCAACCCCTAAAGTAGTTTTGGTGTCTTTTTGCTAAAGGGTCTCCCTAAATCTAACGGATCCCTTACGATCTAAAGTGACACTTCTTGTGTTAGGTGACATTTAAAATTCGTTTTGGGTTACATAAATTCTAGAGATTGTTGGTGAAAACTGCCACCACTGTCACCAATCTACATTAAAGAGTCACTTAATTAATTATTAAAAGACTCTGAGTGTGGCAGTATCTTTAAAATGTATATTGACAAAGATATTAAAAGAGCAAACATTTCACAATTATTTACATACAAAATGTGGAGATGAAACCAGAAAACAACATGTTTAAATAGATTGTACTATAATAGGATAGTTCCAATTAATATCACAGTTTCTGTATTAAAATTAAGACATTATAAAGTCTTTCACTACACTTAGAAACAGTAAGTTCTTGTTATGTCCGCGCATTCGCTCATATCTTGCTGTCACCCAAAGTAATACTGAGCGTTCGAATACCGGTACATACTTCTCGTGTTAGGATCAGTTTCCGATTGGATTTGGACTCTAGGTAACGTTTTCACTGCAACACCACGACCCAAAGTACCATGATGTACTTGTCTAAGAGGCATTTCTATGGGATATTCCGCTACTTGTCCGTAGATATTACTGCTTACATGCGGATATGTGTTAGGCACCGGTCTTCCTACGTATCTGTTTATTTTCGGACTAATAGTCATACTTGCTAGTTGCATTTCTTGTTTGAGTCCTGCGTCTACATTGTCAACTGGACCTGACAGGCTAGTGATGTTTATATCATTGTCAACTTCAGATATGCTGTCATTGAAACCGTTTGGCACTTCTGTTGTAGCTGATACATCAGGGCCCTTCGGTTGTTCTTGATTATTCCGATTTGTTAAACATCTGACTGTACCCGCTATAATACAGATCAAAAGTACCACAGCGATTCCAGCGATGATGTAGACATAGATGATATCGAACTGATCTGCACAAAAATTGAAATAAATTGCAGACATATTCATAATTAAGGACTATATCAAACAATGTTAAATGATCTCTTTGTTCTAACTTCTAATCAATGACAAAGGTGATTAAAATACACCATGCACCAAATACAACGCAATAGCAAATAGTGATTTATTTGTATCCTAGATTACCATTTGTTAGGCATTATGAGTCCTATTATACCCCGATAAATCGCATTTGTCGCTCACATAGGCAATGGGTAATATTGAAGTGAACGCAATGAATACGTTTTACGCTTTTAACAGCTAATATTTTATCATTCAATTTACGGCACAATGAAGTATATTATATTACATCGCAGTTTATTTTATTTGTACATTCCTTACCGTTATTATCAAGGTGATGCCGCGGTGATGAAGGAGATGACTCCTGATGATTACTTGTTACATTGTTGGGTATCAGAGATGGTTTCTGTGATGGGATGGCTGCCACTGCTGGTGCTGGAGGCACTGCTGGTTCACCCCACCAACGATCACTGGACTCGTCTAATGATGCAAAATGAGAATAAAATATTGTAGTTGTTGTAGAAATTGTAGAGAAAATAGACTATATTTTTGCTATAAAAAGAATATAAAATATGTTTGTTAAGCAATCGGTTTGGAAAATGAAACTAATTAGAGTGGGTATCATTGTAAAAAGTATTGCACGGCGAAGTGCGCACACTATACATCATGGAAGTGCAGTGCAAATTGGGTCATGCGCAGTCAACTTTGCTCAGCACTGTTTCAGTTGACACAGATTTATGAACGCGTGTAACTAATAATTCCCCACTTTACTTTCCCCATTATATCTCTGCAAAGCCTTGCTTCAATAGTATGGATTGAAACTCGTATGACTTTTTAATTAAACAAATTCCACGATATTGATGCTTGAAGGTGTGAATGTAATAAACTGGAGCATATAACTTTCCACTACACTTTATTCTACGTGCATTAAAGTTCTGGTTACTAGATGATTATAATAAAAAAACTGATTATGTGAAATCCTATATCATTGAGATAGGGACATTTTCCTAGATTATGTAAGATAATAGAAATTGTTAAGTGTCTATACAAAGTTCTCCAGTTAAAGCTGTACCATTCTAAAAGTTAAGCAGTTTAACTTAAAACATGTAATAGTTTTAGATGATAACTAAAGCTCCACTTAACTTAAGTGTAACTTACCGATATCTTCATTCTCAGTATCAGATATATCGTAAGCCACTTCGTCTTCCTCCGGCGCACTTTCATATCGTTCTTTGAGAACGGTGCGAGGCACTGTAAAATGAGGTACTTTTAGTTTTTATAAAATAAAGTTATGAAGTGGTTTTATAAATATTCTAAAAAATCATACTCGAAATAGTCAATATTAGACGTTGCGAACTACCTATACTAAAATATTTTTTCTTGTTTGTTTAAAGTGTTGTTTTTTTATTCAAAAAAAATGGATTTCCGAGCCTTACGTTTATTTCAAAATAATCCGACAAATTAACTCGATTACATTTTGATGCAATGAAGTAATTAAAATGTTAGCTTGCCTTCACACGTACGCTTTTTTAATGTCGGTGTCGGCGTTTTTTTAACGCCCTAGCTCATGTGATCGCTGTAAAATGGCTCTTGTTTCGTTTACCCACCGCGAACAGATTCATGGCAATGCACTTGTTTTATATCAACGTTTTTTTAAGGCGCGTTGAAAAAGCGCTTGAATGAAGGATTATATTCTGCATTTAACCTGTTAAGTTCCAGTATTTAATTGCATTTAATTTTAACATTACGATATAAGTTTCATTTTTATATTACACTAGAGATGGGATTTTGTGATGGTCTCTTAATAGTTTTGTTTTATGGTCACTTTATTGCGGTCGCCAGTCAGACGGAGAAATAACGCCATGTTTCATGTCCTTGAATTGACAATAAACTATTCGAATCATGTAAATTCCTTTGAGAATACTTTTACTATTGCGTCAAAATATTATACGCAATAAAAAGTTTAATTCAACATTGATGAAATATGTAGTAGTAATAGTTCGACCCATGATGGGCTCCATTTTCCGCTACTCCACGACAAGCGCGTATTTTGCGTGACTTCACACATATCTTTGAATTTCTTCGTCGACACGTGCAGGTTGCATCACGATATTTTCCTTCACCGTAAGAACGTCGGGTAAATATTTACTTATGGAAATTGAAAATCCCATTGGTATATGGCGGGATTCGAACTCGGGAACTGCAGTTTACAAATCAAGAGCTAAGCCACCGACGCTTTTGGGTAAATATGTAATAATTTTATCTTTAATACCTACATTACTTTGATGACAATAAAATAATAGCATGAGGTAAATATCCAATCCAAGAACGTCATAATAAGGGTAAATAATACTTAACTAAATTACAATTAATACCAAGTTAAGAAATCAGTGCAGTATTTCCTACTTACCACACGTGTATACAACTTTAAGATAAGTCCTGCTGCCGGCTCTACAAGGTTTTCCGAACATTTTGCTGTCCGCCGCCAGAACGCAGCGCCTCTTCCCGTGGCATTCCCGCATCGATGTCTCCGTAGCGTAAGGCTCTAAGCAAGCTAAGAACACATAAATTTAAATTACTCTATACTAATATAATACTTTGTATTTTTGTATGTGTTGAAATAACTCAAGAACTACTGGGCCGATTTCAAAAATTCTCTCACTATTGGAAAGCTACATTATCCCCGTGTAATTTTGGCTTTTTAATTCCACGCAAATGAAGTCTCGAAAATAGCTGTTATGGAATAAAGTCTAAACTTGCCGAGTTCTAATTCGGGAGTATTATAAAGTTAACAGTTTTCCGCTTATTTTCTCTAAGTATTTATTTAACCATTTGGTAGTTTACCCTATCGTAAAATGTGATATGGTTTTTTATACATCTCGTGTTTCAAATATTGATTTAGGTCGTTATTAGGTCACCAATGTGATGTAGATATAAATACGTCTAGAGCGTCCCCTAACACTCTCGTTACTTTTTGCTTTGTCACTCTTAATTCACCCTTTCAATATTTTCAAACCACCGAAGCGCATCTCAATTTTAGTCACAATGTCCCCTTTTGAGCCACCCTTTTTCCATACAAAGCTATTTCCAATCCCATTATAGACTTATTTGTGCACGAAGGGCCTTATATAAAGCTTTCTAAAAATTATAAGAAATGTATTTCAAAGTTTTTAAGACGATATATATTTTAAGAAATCTTAAGTTAAAACAAACTTGAATTCATTCCAATTTACAAATATTTGTTTTACAAAATGTATATTTTCACTACTGCCTCAAACGGATAAAAGTTTTAATGATTTAACCGTAAGTGGTACAGAACTTCGCCAAGGTTACAAACAAATGAAAATAAAACCAGCTCATTCCATTTCCAAAATATGTTAAAAAATAAAACGCGTATTTTGTTTTTACATTGTTTAACAAAGCCGTATTATGTTTCTTGTTTACTTTCATCTAATTCCTCTTTAACTTTACTAACGATTTGAATAAACGTTTGATTGCTTATTTTTTATTTGAAATTCAAATTTCAATTATTAACTACTAGCGACCCGCCCCGGCTTCGCACGGGTGCAAATATTTTAGTATGGCTGTTATATACAATGTTCACAGTTTTTCTGTAGTGTATTTGGTCAGTATATCAGTTTTGTACCCGTGCGAAACCGGGGCGGGTCGCTAGTGTTTTATACATGATAACCTTCCTTATGAATCACTCTATCTATTAAAAAAAACCGCATCAAAATCCGTTGCGTAGTTTTAAACATTCAAGCATATATAGGGACAAACATAAAAAAGCGTTATTGTTTTATACTATGTAAGGATAAGGATAAGGGGGGTGCCAATATGTGATACAAGTGCTGTCATTGTTTTACAAAGAATTAAATACGTGGTGTGTCTATACTCACTTTCTTCCTTCATGCCTCTAGGCTGCGGACATTGTATGGAGTCGTACTCCGTCCTGCCGTACTGCGCCGAGTATATCGCTACCCGGGAGTGCGGGTTGCAGCTTAAATGCAGCACATCGTTCTCACAGCCCACTTTGCTTCGAAATTCATCTGTTGGCCAAACAATATTAGCTTAATCTGTACCCTGCGAATAGTAATATAATTGAAGACTAAAAGACTTTTCATAAAGAAACAAAGGAACTTTTTTGCGCACAAAAAATGGTTTTATCCATTAAGATACAAGTAACCAGTGGAAATTAAACTAATAAAAATATGGCTTTATAAAAATATTTAGTTACTATGACTTGATTTCCAAGGTAATATTTCATTGCAATAACCATCATAAGAATCGAATGGCCCAAATCCCCTATCATGCAATATCGGCAGTTCCAAGATTAATTATTCAACATAAGGGAAAATACTTACAAGGACGGCACTTATAAGCGACTTCGACGAACCTTCTAGAACCCGGGCAAGGGTCTACTCCGAATGTTTTCGGGCTTGTGTGAAATTTGCACTGTCGTTTCTTTTGACACGCCTCCACTACTGTCTGCAACAATGAATACTAACACAATTTAGTTAGTATGCCTGTTCATTTTCGATAAAAGGTTACAACTCTATGCATTTTATTTTCTAGACTAATGTTATAAAGAGAGATACTTTGTATTTTTGTATGTATTGAAATAACTCAAGTCCTACTAGCTCGACTTCAAAAATTCTTTCACCGTTAGAAAGCTACACTATCCCCGAGTAAAATAGGCTTTATTTTTTAATTCAACAGACAAAGTCACGCACAACAGCCAGTCATGAATAAAAAGATGAGACAATAATCTTTACTATTAAATAAAAAATATGACTATTGAAGATGCCATACAATAATACGCTTATTGCAGTATGTCGCTGCAATTGAAGTCCTAAATTCACACCTATCTTACTCAATACCATACAAAGGATATGACGAATGTTTGAATCTATAACAGATTTAATAAATGTCTCTGGCATGTTTGTCAAAAAATCACTTTATTTATTTTCTCTGCTCCTGTATTATGGTTTATGCCTTCTTTTAGAAGCAATATAATCTTAACCCTGGGGCTCACCCAAAGTATATTCGCTACGAAGCCATTCTATAGCGAACATCAAAAATGTATGGAACTGACATTGACGTTATATCTCACACGTGGCAAGCACATGACTTAACGAATGTCATCGTCAGTTTTATACATTTTTGTCGATTCTAACAGTTGTATTGCCAATCATAAAATACGTTGGGTAACACCCTGCTTACAAATACGTCTTTAGGTCTTCTTAAGTTTATAAATTCATTAATCTGATATACCAGGGTAAATAATTACGCGCTGCTAAAACAGTATCCGTTAAAAGGAATGAGTAATGAGAATAACATTTCTCTCCTCGACAGATGGTTTATCACATTAAAATATTCACTAAGTAATTCTAAATGTAGGTTACCTCCGGCCCTTATTAAATGAATAGTATGATATTGTCGCTAACGTTATGAGAAATACGAAAAACGCCTAACCTGAAATTAAAGATTTGAAGCCTCGTTCGGTCCGCATTTTTCCCCAGATTATTCTACTCGTAGGCATAATCATACGGGTTTATTGATTTGTCTAAATAAACAACTTAGGCATAACAGTCGCCATCTGGTCGAGGTTTAATAAACTAATCTCAGTAATCAAAACTAAATTACCTGTAATGCACTAGGCCACGTACACGGTGCGTCTCCCCCCACCACTTCGACAGCGACCGGCTGATACTCCGCCAGCTCTGGTGAGCACGACGTCTGGGACGCGGAGGAACCGTACTGTGCCACTTGTATGCTTATCGTAGTCCCCCGAGGACAGATGAGGGTCACCATATCCTCGTCACATGCGGCCTTCTGATGTGTTCTTAATGTGCCCAGTAGTAATTCTGTGAAACAATTGAATGCGGTTACCTATCTACCATTGAAAGAACGCTATATAAGATACATAGAGAAGGCCGTATAATATCTGAACAGTGGAAGAGTTTTTCACTCCATTATATTGTTCCTTCTCTCTATACTCTAACCCTACGGCTTTATTAAACCGATGTCACATTAAAAATAGCCTTACGTAGAAACAAATCTCCGTTTTATCCGCGAGCTCGGTCTAATGAAGCCTAGGGTAACCAACTCTGCCTTGAAGAAAAATATCATATAATTTGCATTCAGTTTGTATAAGTATCTTGTAAACCACTTTGGCATTTATATGTTTTAGCCAAACTTTCTCAAATATATAAGTGCTTTAATAAGGCTTAACAAATATAAGTTAAAATATTAAAATACGTACTTATACAACTTTGTATTAAGTAGGTATTATCATTTCTCGATGGTAATTCAAAGTTATTGACGCAAAAGCTCTGTATCAAAATATGTAATGAGCTTCTTGAACTCACTTAAAGCTAAAAGCTTTCGAAGACCCTTGAAATATAAATAATTTTAGATACAAAATATCTTACACCTGCTTTAAATATATTTAATCTTATGATATAAAATAAAATAATATTGCCGTACATTTTTTGTCGAAATAAATGTTTTGATCAGCGGGGCTACCAAACATTTCGATCGGCGATATCGCTGATGGAATCGACAAAAATGTATGAAACTGTCAATGACATTCGATAGGATCATGTGTGAGATATCGAACGTCAATGTCAGTTTCATACATTTTTGGAAGTCGCTATAGATTCGCTTCGTAGCGAATGTACTTACTTCGGGTAACCCCCCAGATAATTACAATCAATATCATATCGAATAGTTTTATATTATCTGACTGTTTTAATTTAAGACCATATCGAAATTATGTCTATTTATAAAATATCCAAGTTTAATATTAAACCTAGTTCAAATATGTAACAAAAATCCAACCATCATTTTTTCCTTGCCGCAGCTGTAAGACAATTCAAAAATCGGTTAAACGTAATCTATTTTTTTCTATAAAAACCTTTCGAGTCGTCGCAAAAGCCCAACTTGAAATCGGATAAAAAGTAATTAGTAAACCTAAAAAATGACGTTTAGGGAGTTGTAACATTAAGGCAACGTTTCTGTAATTACGCTTACCAAAAGGTCAACTACTGATGCTAACTAGCTCGCTGACTCAGCATACAACTTGCTAGTTAGATTGCGAACTAAAATATACAAACTCAAATATAGTAGCCCTCATTTCTGTTTCACTATGTTTACTGAAATCCTATTTTACTTTCAAGAAACTGAACATAGGTTTTTGTGATACATATCTAGTAGTTTTTATGATAGACAGATCAGCCATCTACAAACGTTCAGTTTAAATTGCGCAGTTTTAATTGTACAGTTAAAACTGGCGTACACACATCAATTTGAAATGCACAGTCGAACTGTACAGTTCTCTGTTTTGCCTACATACGTCAGTATTAACTGCGCAGTCGAACTTTACAGATAACACTGAGCGTCTGTAGACGGTTTAAGCAAGATTATCTTATGTCAGCTAAAAACACATCACAAATTGACCACAAGATATTATAATAGGTATTATATTAATAAATTAATATTATTAAATGTTTACAATGACATCTTACATACCATAGAATGTTCTAACTAAATATTTTACATCTTAATTACCTCAAAATATTTAATCCTATAATAATCAAACACAGAAAACAAAGATATTTATTTAAAATTAAAATAAAAGAAAACAAAAAATTAAAGGTGTACAAAAGTATTACAAATAAAATATGGGTCGCTGTCCACTGCTTATTTTTTATTAAATAAAAAAATAGAGAATTTGCGTCTATATTTGTAGAAATTCAGAATAGTATAAAATAGTAGAGTACTTCAAATAAATATACAGTTATTGTACAAATAACAAAACCCGTACAAAATAATTGAATCAATTTATTAACGGAACGAACGTGCTTACAAATCAAAAACCAGATCGGCAACAAATCTGTTAATACACATGTTTTATAACTAATTAATCGGTACGATGTAAATAAAAGCTTAACCGACAATAATAAAACTATTTTATTACCTGAAATATCATGTACCACACACACTCGTCCACCATATGTTGGATAATAAAAGCACGTTAGATAAAAATATTTACAACGGGCAACTGTTCAACATACCCTCGTGTATCCTCAAGAGTCAGTCACTTAAACAACGGGTCATTAAGGGGATGCTTGCTATTTATAGGCCCATCCTCGTATTTCATACTTGACGAGAGGCGTAATAGGCCGCACGTGGCGAACCATGCTTTTACGCGTGGTACAAAATTTTAAAATATCGTTCATTCGTTCATTTTTTAATATGATGAATGATGATTGTTTGTAATTGAATTAATTATGTCATTAATTTGTAACTTATTTTTAATCTGTCTCTACTTAGGGGTATATGGTTTAAAAAACTAAGCTGTCTTAGTACATGTATGAAAAACAAATACACTACTTTTTTGGTCGAATGTGAAATAACTAACGCCTTTTATTTCATAGCAGCACTTTAGCTTAACCGTCTTGCCCATTTGTAATTTAAAATTTTTAATAAAATGCTAATTAATGCGGCTAAAACTCACGTATAGTGTTCCGGTAAAGGTACCGACTAGTTTCGGACTCTTCGGGAGTCCCTCTTCAGTGCGAGTGCTGGTTATTCGATGTTCGAGACGCGAGAGTCCGAAACTAGTCGGTGCCGTTAAAGGAACTCTATACGTTAGTTAGCCGCATTAATTAGTATGATAGTGTCTCACGAAAGTTTGAAACTTTTAAACAATGTTTTAAATTAAATCTATTAAAAACAAGTTATATTTGGTGACAAAGAATAATGGTGTGCTAACGATGTCTTTACTGTGTTCAAATTGAATTATTTTGAGCGAAGAGCTTAAATAGCATGCACGTTAACCGCAGAGAAACAGATGCGATCGTGTTCCTAGTTTTATTTTAAAATTAAATATTATCCCCTTATTCCAAAAAAAATGTATAAAGTACTGCGATAAACGAGGACCAATAAGTCGTCGATTATACGATACTGGAGGATACTCGGAACTAAATAAGATAGACCAGTTGTCTCATTGAAACAAACTACGTATCATAAGTACCAGGAACAAGGATGTTCTGTATTTTGTAATAAATTTTATGAATGTACCCAGTAACCAGTACCAAACGTAGAAAGTACAACAGTAATAACGCTGATTCTCGTTTCGGACTAAAGCGGAACAAGTTTTAGGTTAACACAAAATGTAAAGTAAGTAATGGAGATTAATGTAATATTAGAAACGCTTGCACCATCAACAAGTTGCTATCTCAGTTTGTACAAAGAAAATGAAAGAGATCACAGTATTTTTATATAAATTTTATGGCAATGAAAACTCACGATTAATGGTTATAGAACATTAAATCATCATGCGTATCCTTCAGCTTTATTGCAACTTCTCTCTGTCTTAACGTCCCATTAAAACATTTTCACCGTTGTAACTTTTGAACCGTTTCTCCCAACATGTGTGGGTATTAATATTTTTTTATATCGGTTTTTAAAAGAAATTGAAGTACATATTATTATTATATCTATGTTCTAAGACGATTTTATGTT
>QDHC01001185.1:105114-120414 GCA_013186455.1 Papilio dardanus tibullus
CTTTTATACATTTTTTGGAATATTATTCCAAAAAATTTTTAAAATACTGCGATAAATGCGGACCAATAAGTCATCGTTTATACGATACTGGAGGATACTCGGAACTGAATAAGATAGAACAGGGGTCTCATTGGACCAAATTATGTATCATAAGAAGTACCAAGAACAAGGATGTTCTGGAATTTTTATGAATGTACCAGTACCAAACGTAGAAAGTACAACAGTAATAACGCTGATTCTCGTTTCGGAATAAAGCGGAACAAGTTTTAGGTTAACACAAAATGTAAAGAAAGTAATATAATGCAGATAAAGAAATAATAGAAACGCTAGCACCATCAACATGTTATTTACATCATTGTAACTTTTAAACCGTTTCTCCCAACATGTTTGGATATAAGTAATTTGTTGATATCGGTTTTTATAAGAAATTGAAGTACATATTATTATACCTATGTCCTAGTTCGATTTTATGATAAGTAATATAAAAGGTGAATAGTAAGAATTACCAGAAATTGTCATAGATCTCAAAAATATATTTGGGAGATAGAAGAAAACTTAAACTTAAAATATCTAACAATAAAGGCGTTTAACCCTGCTTCATTAGACCGAGTTCGCGCAAAAACGGAGACTTTTCTTCGGCGTTACGTTTGATTCGACATCTGTCTAATGAAGCCTTAGGTTAGGCAGGTAAGGTTAGGTAACAGTACAAATATATAAGTATTAACTATAAGCCCATGATCATAAATATGTGCAAAGAAAAACACTTTTTTTTATTTTAATTTTATTTTTATTAAGCAAAAAGTTTTATTATTAATTTATTCAATAAAATTGTCATTGTGACTATTGACAATGACAATTTTATTGAATAAATTAAAGCTATTAGATAGATACAAAGATATTATGAAAATAGAAATAAATGAACATTAAAGTCGTTTTTCCATTTACAGAACAACGGCCGTTTATTTATTAAACAAATCGTCTTATATATGTATTAGATATTCACGCAATATCGCAAAATGGAATAAACAAATATAGCATTATTTTATTTCATAATATTTGGCATCAATATCAAACTAAGTATACGTTCAATATAATATTTCATTCACTCAATGGGGCCTCTTTAATGTATTCGAGTCCACAGATTATTGAATACGAGTGAATCGTTTCAAACGAGGCTATTAGTGGAAGAATCTTCAAAGAGGGACTTTAACTATTTTTAGTATTGTCTTAAACACAATATAAGCATTTTTAGTTGTAATTCAATCTTAAAAAATCTACTTTACGTCTCATAAATATTAAATAAACCACAAATCAAGATGAGAATTGAGTTTCTAAAATAAAGTTTTAGGATCAAAGAAATAGCTTCATTTGATATAAATAAAAAAATATTTAGATAAGCGAACAATAAGGCCTTTTGAAGTCAACTTATATGGAAGCTAAATTATTTATGTTCCCAGGAATCACTCAAAGAGATCGTTTTACTGCCGTCAAGAGAAAAAAAGACTTGACAGCGCGAGGGATGGGCCGACATTAACGTCCGAGAGTGTAAGACCCATACGTCCAATCAAAACATTTTTACGACCGCAACATGCATAGTGAATAGTAAGATCCGTGTCCGTAGAGTGATTTAAAACTATTCCCTAACATGGAAATGTATACAAAGTTGAATGCTTACAGCACTTGTGCCAGATTCTGTCTCTACAAACAGTATAAAGCCGGCTACAGACGCTTAGTTAAAACTGTACGGTTAAAAAACTGAATGTCTGTAGCCGGCTTTATTATTAAACCGTCGATTATATGATGATGTGACGGTCCTTACGTACACATCAGTAAGTGGTAAATATATGATTTGCAGGTTATGATTGCATACCATAAGTTTGGTTAAAAATAATCTATAATTTTATAAAAATTAACCCTATATGAGGTTACAACATAAATTACGAGGTTTTTACAATTATAAAATACTTTATTACATGCATTTTGCCATTGGAATGTCACGGTTTCATGTTTTTTTGCTTGTCAAAAAAACAATCATCACATAACGATTAATTTGTAGACTTCATAATGTACCTAGTGAGATTATAAACTGAGGCAACGACCCCAAGCAGTAAAGCAGAATGAAAGATTTATGTTAATAAACTTATATAATTAATTTAATAGGTGTACTTAACATTATAAATAACTTGATATAAAAGTGTATTCAACGGTCCCGAAGTCTACGGGATTGTATCAAGAATCATTGACTTGAAGTGCTGCGGCATTGTTTCTGAACGAGATCAGATATAGAGCGAACTTTTCTCTAACCACAAACACTGAAGTTTTATTGCTCGACTTTAAGAAGTTACACACAAAAGATCTTGACAATACTTGTAAAAATAAACTTTTCTTTTAATATTTTGAATTCAAAATAATCCTTTTTATTATGTTAATCGTCTCTACATACCCAACGGCATCATAAAACCGAGTTCGCGCAAAAAACGGAGATTTTGCTTTTTCGTTAGGCCGTTCTTAGCGTGACATCGGTCTAATGAAGCTTTAGTTTAGGGTTATACAGCAAGTCGCCATTAGCCTAATGTTTTGGGGTACGGAATGCCGATCTAGCGATCGTGAGTTCGAATCCTGACATTCGACTATTATAATGAGCCATATCTGAACACAAACTTTTCAAGCTTACCTGGAATGGTTAAAGGAAATATTAGTAAATTAACAAAACGTTAATATTTTTATTAAAAAA
This sequence comes from Papilio dardanus tibullus, assembly GCA_013186455.1. Taxonomy (NCBI): domain Eukaryota; kingdom Metazoa; phylum Arthropoda; class Insecta; order Lepidoptera; family Papilionidae; genus Papilio; species Papilio dardanus. The sequence continues at coordinate 107,849 of QDHC01001185.1, forward strand.
AAGTAGTTTAATAATTAGAAAGTCAAATAAGAAAAGTTATTTTACACCATTACGTAATGTTTTGAAAAAAATATGAAATATGGGACACGATGTCGCTCTTCAAAATTCTAATACTATAATGTTTGGTTGTTTTTTATTTCCTTACAACATTTTATCCTTTTCACATCTCGTAACATTGTAACGCGGGACCAAATTGTAATGTATTCTAAAGCCTGGACTACAGTAAATCTATTGTTGAAAGGAATAGTGTACCTTACACACTGCTGTGACTAAGCGGGACCGTAAAAATCTCCTAAAAGCGATTGTGTACGTGACACTTTGAAAGGGGTTCGTGACAAAAGGAATTGATAAAGTAAAATAGCAGCTTTGTGGATTCGTTTGAAGGCTAAATATTTCTTTTTGGTTGTGTGAATTCGTCGTGTTTTTTGTCATGTTTTATAAATTAAGGCTTTACTGAAGGGTAGACGGCAATTGGCCTCTTTTCATTATTGTTTCTCCTTTGTTATTTTTTTAATATTTTTTGGTATTTTCGATAAAAAATTTCGATGCGAATAAAATGACAGTTTTATTGTGACTCACGCCTTTAACAATCATAATTAAGTTAGTTATTATTGAAAACTGTTTAAAAATACACCCGCAAATTTTATTTTTAGACGTAATAAAATAATATTTTCAACTTTTTCTCTGTAGCAAATTGAACGTGATATCGGAAGCCGCAAAACGGAAATGTATTCTGATAAGTAGATACGTAATTTCCTCATTTATTTTATTTCAATATAAAATGGACATTGACTCTATTATTATATTATCTTTAAAAGAAATAAAGAAATGTATTAAACATAACACAACTTAGATTAAACAAATTGCATTCATTTTTTTTAAGGGAAGGGGCAAACGAGCGCCTGGATCACCAAGGTGATCTACGACGCCCATGGACATTTGCAACACTCGAGGAACCGCAAATGCGTTGCCGGCCTTTGATATTAAATTAATCCAGTGATGGCCGAACTAGGCAATGCCTTTGTCGCGGCCACGGATATTCAACAATTGTTCCTTACACAAAAATTACTAGACCTACTCTAATAGCGTTTAAGATTACAACGGTTTAATTACAGACACATTTTGTAAAGTTTAATTATGAAACCAATACAGTCGAACCTGGATAAATGAGTCCAAGGGACCGCGAGATTTGTCTCGCTTATAGAGGTTTCTTTGTTATCCAGGTCTCGCTTATCCAGGTTAGACTGTACAAAATTATATTTCAACTATTTTTGTATTTACCGCATTTTCGCATATCGCTTCCGATTTTCTCAGTTTATCCAAGCCAATTTATTTATTAAAAAAAGTTATAGTTAATAAAAATAAACGCAACGACGTTTTTACTAAAATGTCATAGCGTTCATTACTCCCTTCTCCCCGCACGAGGTCTGTGATCATATATAATTCAGGGATATTACGCGGCTCAAACTGAGCACACGGGCTGCCATAATTACGTTTCTTCCTTTAATGAAGTACATAAATTATTACAAGCGGAACAGGACAGGATTAACAATATTATATGGTGTAATTGCGCAAGAGCGGACACGCTAATGTTTTGTATAATATATTCTTATCTTATTCAGCGCATTAACACAAGGAGGTTATCAAGTCAATGAGTTTTTATGTATGTATTGTACAAGAATAACCCAGCGAGTTCAGGAGGTTACCCAAAGTACATGCGCTACAAAGCGATTCGATAGCCAACATCAAAAATGTATGGAACTGACAATGTCGTTCAATATCTCACACGTGACTTATCGAATCTCATTGTCAGTTTCATACATTTTTGTCGATTTCATCAGCGGTATCGCCAATCGTAAGATACTTTGGGTAACCCCTAAACTGATTTACGTGATTCATTTTTGTTTGATTCAGAATAGCTGGTCCGCCATTTGGTGCCACTTTTATGTAGTAAAAACTATACATTCGTTTTTAGTTATTCCTAATAAACATAAAAAATAGGACTTTAAAAAAAAAATAACTCGGTTAATCTAAGAGAAGAAATTGATGACAATAATTGTTTAGAAAGGTGATCCAATAATTAAAATGACAATTAGATTCATTTATATCTACAAGCCTACGTAAAATGCTGAACAATTGGTGTTTAAAACTACATTATGCGCTTCCAGATGGAAATTTTGAAAAACAAAATGAAATTTTCATCAAGTCACAAGATCATAATATTTTCGAGTATTGAAAAATATGTATTTAAATAGTTAGACTATTAGATTATGTAATATTAATAAGTCCTTATAGCATTTGATAATACCTGTACTAAACAATAAAAAAAACATCTAGTGAAAAACGGTCGTATATCAGAACAGTTGAAATGTTGACTGAAAATCTTGTACGTGACACGCAGCGTTGATAATCAGCAACAAACAAACCGCAGTTGCTAAAATAATGGACTGAATTCATACTATTCACCGCACAATCGTGTGCATCATTTCCATTCCGTGAATAACCGTATTAATTAATAAACTTAGTGAATAACCGGTAAATTTTCTGATTTTCATAAATGTTTTAATCTTATTTATTTTCGTGATTGTTAATAGCCAACACGAATAAAAAACTTATTTGTTTTTTTCATTAAATTGTAGTTATTCATAATTTGAATATTTTTTTTATAATATGTTTATGTTTATTTTTATTTATTAAATTGCGAGGAAAACTTGATTTTTTTATCAAGCATGATGTTTCAAATGCAATAATTAATTAGTTTGAATACTAAATAAATTATTTATTCTAAATAAGTTAAGGAAAATTTAAATATAAGCGGACCATCTAAATGCAAAGCAAAAGTTTGATCGTAAAAATTGAAATTTCCTTCGAGTTTTCTTTCAAGTTTAAACCGGTATCATAATTACTGAAGTTTGTATCGTATGATCAGATATTATTAATAAACTTTGGAGTTAATAGGTTGATATTAATGGGTAAGGTCAGCAAAACAATTTTATCTATCATTTGACTTGATAAACAGAATCGCGGTAATAAAAACTTTTTGCCAAAGTCACTGTTTTGTGTACAATTAAACATTTTGGTATAATGAATATTTCAAGAAGTTTGTACAGACTTCATATTATCCTAAGTCATATAAAAAACGAGATATTAAAATTCAAATCACTTAAAAAGAACATAGAATTAGTAAAAATACACAACTTGATAATCATAGAAGTCTTTGGCTCCTTAAATACAGATATTGTACTTAAGGAGCCAAGTCAACACTGACTAATAAATTGTAATAAAATAATAAAGGTTTATTTCTTAATACGAGTGTAACTTACCTAAATTATCAGCTCTGTGTAACGGAATAACAGCCACCCATAACACAAATAAAAATCCAGTTCTACGTTCCATTTCAACTTTGTACGGACGCCACTAACACATTCTAACACTTTTCCAATATCTGGAACTCACAACCACTTTTAAACTGCAGCAGTTCTTCAAGTGTTCGACATTTTGCAAAACAAGGCAACTTTAGTTTTGTCCGGATTCTTCAGTCATTATTAAAAAAGGAAAATCAGCTATAGAACTAGAAACACATTGAAACAATATGATATTTATCGATCTCGTCAATTATATTCTTTACATTATGCATATGCATTAGTAAACTTATTATAATTATATACTAATATTATAAAGATAAAGGATTTGTAGTTTTAATTAAATAACTCGAAAACTACTGGACCGGTTTCAAAGAATCTATCACCATTAGAAAGCTACATTAAGCCCTAACAACATAGGCTATATCTTTTTTAATTCCACGCGTACGAAGTCGTGAACAACAGCTAGTATAGAATGTACATTGGTTAATTATTTCCTTGACATTTTTTTTGTGTGTTAGGAAACCGTCATGTTCGTTCAGTCATTCGGTCGTTACCGGCGTTGCATCATTCTTTTAGATAATAAATCTGATTCACCTCATTTCATTCACGGACAAAGAATAATCAAACAGAATAAGAATAATACGTAAACATCATTGGTTATATTTCATCACGTTAATTTATCATGCCGTAAGCATTCTGCTTAAGCAAATCAGTAAGGCGTTCAGGCATAATAGCCCTAATTTTGTAGGAAATCGTAATGGAAAATACGTCTCCCATTTTATTACCGAGAAAGAGAAAAATGACGCCGATTTCGTCAGGGAAATGCTGATTTTTGTTTTTCCCCGGAATTAGAAATATTGAGATCGAGGGTAAAGCGCCGCGTAAATTTAACGAACGAAAGCAAATGGATCGTAACATCATTAGGTTTGTCATTATGGCCTCCCTTACTCACGTTTTGCGTGACAGGATAAATAAAATACCTGTCACCTCTGCTACGGGATTTATTCACTTGTTTTTGCAAATATTAAATAAACATTTGGTTACTAGAAAATATCTAATAATATAATTGAAACTTTTTTTTAGCTAAACATGAATTAGTAGGTTTTAAAGCACTCAATGATAAAGCAAAATTTACAAGAAAATTTATTTCTAAAGTTCTGAAACCGCGTCAATGACCTAAATGAGAAAGTTGCGTGAGGAAGACTGAATTCAAATATTACACATTTTATTACATTTTTGGGATTTTTTTATTTTTTAGTTTGATATTTATGGTTTGCATTTTTGTATCGCCAATAAAAAAGAGTACATGTCTACGTTAGTTAAGTGCTGAAGTTAAAAAAAAATAAGTTTATTTTATTGTGTTGGAATCAAAATTAACAATTTGTGTCTAAGTAGATCAGAAAAAAATATAAAATAATATTCAAAATAGAGCCATTTCAAAACATCTACCATATGCTTGCTCTTGTAAATAAAAATCTCTTATTTAAATCAACTTGTAACTTAAAGTTGCCCTGATGTCATTTCAATGTCAAAAACGCCACAACGATCTTTTGGAAATGAAACGTTGTGAAAAGTAAATTAATAATTGTGTTTTTTTTTTATAAAATAATCACGCAAATAGCGTGAATATATTTCTACTTTATAAATAACTAACTGTTGTTCGCGACTTCGTCCGTCCGAATAAAAAATATAGCCAGTGTTACTGGGCGATAGTGTAGCTTTCTAACATTTAAAGAATTTTTGAAATCGGACCAGTAGATTTTTAGTTATTTCACTACATACAAAAATTCAAAATTTCTTTATAATATTAGTATAGATATAAATAATATGTGTAATATAGATAACCGTAAATGTCAAGAGACATTTTATAAATAGACGAAATAAAATAAAGAATACGAAATATGAAAACACATTTTCTGGATTCGCTATTTTCGTTAAACTTGTCTGAAAATATACAAGTGAACGAACCTATTATGATAATACGATTCCTAGAATCTGCAGTAACCACGTACTTATAACAATTTATCTTAATTAATTTTTATCTAATATCAGACAGAGCTTGAAGAGGGCTCTGAACAATAATGATCGTAATAAGTTTACTGATAGAAATGTTTCGTTCTGCTATGAGTTTCCACTAACTAAATACATATACAAAACTGTCATCGTACTTATTTTACGATGAATAAGTCAGCGCTTGTCCAGGATCACCTGATGTGAAGTGATGTGGTCAAAATGGTACGTGCCAATTTAGTAAATGCCTATTCACTCTTGAAGAACCCGATGTCATCCTTTGCCGAAAAAACAGACACTGGCAGTTATTCCCCTTTGCAACACCCAGAAGCCACGATTCAAATGGCTTTGATCGAACGCGCGTTAGACCACAAAAGGAAGGATTCTCGTAGTATGTCTAAACGCTCGAAGGTAGAGTGTAGTGTAGGGGAAATATTTAATGTAATGAATAGTACACCATCACCATTCTAATTGATACAAGACTTTCGGCAATTAGAATGCACAGTTAACCACGCTTTTATTTCTTCTTTATCCTTCCACCTGCCACCTCCGTCCTGCGCAGCGACAATAACTTTTGCATTAAAACACGTGAATAATGTTCCCCACAATTGTTACCACTAGATACCAACTCTTGTCACGCCCCCATGGTAAATGGTATAACTGAAGTTTGCGCTACACCGATGATGATTTTCGTAGGAGAATATTTTGAATTATCGCATTATAATTGATTTATAGCATCTCTTTGGTAAGTATCTACGCCCTAGGTCCCAATAAATTCTTACAGTTTTAACTGCTTGATCATTTTTCAAAAGAGTCCCAGGTTATACGTTGGGTATTGTGATATATATATTTAGTGCTTTGTCCCAGAGATATACATAGATATAAATCTGTCCTAATTGCATTGGCCAACTGGCAGGTATATAAATTGTCTAAAAATAATACAAAAGAAGTTATCAATTCGGTAAAAAAATATCGCGTTAACGTAGCAGCCCCATATTTGAAATTAAAGTTTAGCAAGTTCAATTTTTTTTTAATTTAATGAAGTTTCGAAACGCCTACAGCTTTCGATGTATGGCTAAAGCAGGCTACAGACGCTCAGTTTTAACTGTACAGTTCGAATGCGCAGTTAAAACTGATATGTGTTGGCAAACCTATGAGCTCTACAGTTTAACTGAGCAATATAAACAGCCGGCTTTAAAAAATAATGAAAAGATATGTTTAAAACATGATTTATTTGTATACGTATGTAAGATTAATTTATTTTTGCGTCTTCCTAGAAACACATTAACAATAAAATTCTATTAGGATGTCTGTGTCAGTATTTAATGCGTTTTTGACGGAAATTTCCGATTCTCGAAACATCGGAAAGAATTCCGGCCGCCGTCAACACGATAAATATAAAATAGTACCAATATCTAGTATTCTTTTTTTTGCTGAAATAATTATTCAAATCTTGATTTTTATAACGTGCCGCCCTTAAATAGGCACAAAAAAATAATTGAATTTTATTTAAAACCTAAAATAAATAAAGTACTATATAAAAAACATAATCTGACTATAAAATATTTTAATGTAAGTCTAAGTACTAATAATTATTATTTCATTTGTAGTGAAAATACTTCAAGTAAAGTTTTAATATAGATAAAAAAATAATAACATTAAATTAAGTTAGATATAGTTCTTCAAAAAAGTCTTATACTTATTGTATAATTAATTAAATTATTTAAGCAACAACCAGCAATAGAAATATCAATTTAAAATGTGCATTAGAAAGATTTACCGAAAACACTATTCAAACCTTAATTAATCCACCATTAAAATAATAAATAAAAATTGATAAAATTATTAAAGAATCAGTCCACAACACGCACAATTGTCACATACACTTATAAAGTATTTATTTTTACAGAAGATCGTAAGAATCAACGTCGATAACGGACACGCAAACACGACCAATGTTGTCGGAGGCGCGCGGACGACTGTGCTCGTACCTCCTAGCTCAGATACGTTTCAGTAGCCTCTCAACAGATTTGTCGAGTCCTACCAAACTGCGCAACGAGATTACCTTGCATACTATTGCAATTTGAAAATGTTATATCCAAATCCAATTTAATATAACCGTAGGTCTTCTTTAGACTGAGTAATAAACGGAGATTTTGCTTTTGCGTAAGGTTGTTTTTTGCATGACATCGGTCTAAGGACAGGGTAGGGTAAGAGACACCTTAAAGCATTTTTACCACAAATACATTGTAGGTACAGTGAACGCCCGAAGAGGTAACTGTTAATATAAGTCTGCAATAAATGAATAAATAAAATATTAATAAAGTAACTTTGAACATAAAGGGCTGAGGAACACCGACTGCTTCAAGTCACCGTTGGGCGGATATTTGTTAAAAACATTCACCATACAAGGAGGTCAAAAAACTGTTTTTTTTCACAATAGGAGCATAATTTCTGTATCAATAAATTGATTTAGCAGAAAACATCCCAACAATCACTAAAGCTTTGTTATGACTAGAGCAGTATTGTAGTGAAATATCAAGTATTTTAGTAGTAAAAAACGTGTCTGAACAGAAAGATTTTATTGGAGTAAGCTTGAAAAACGTTTTAGTCGAGCCAATCCAAAAGATATGAATTAAATTAATGTTTATTTTAGATATTTTTATTTTCTATTTAACGACGAAATCAATAACGATTTGCACTGAACATACCTTTTCAATAATTAAGCGTGAATAAAACGAAGCTATTTTCGAGGTTGAAATTCATTGAGATTTAGCAATGGTGGTTGGTCGCTCGAGCCTCGCATTTAACCGCAGCGAGCTATCCCAGCAAGAACGTTAAACGCGATAATTTCCCCTTTGAATTATAGAACAAGCTTTTTATTTAAATCTACTATTGCATAAGAGCTATTTTATTCAGATTAAACTGCGTTTTTAGTTTCATTAAGTCAGTAGGTATAGTTTTAGAAGATATGCTGAAAAAAGGAATAAATTCAGAAATATCGGCTGATAAGGAAGCATGATGGAGTAGCACATACTCTGCAGACCCTACATAGGGACAAGGGCAGGAGGATAATGGTGAGTAGATATAGTTTTCGATACAAAAAAATCCAATACATGTTCACCTAAACTTCCCGTGTACGGTCGTAGTGGTCTATAGCATGTAGGCATATCGGTTTTTTTCTATAGCTGTTGCATACACATCTCTCAAAGAGTTTGGCTAACTGTATTTTTCTACTACCAAAACATCAGTAAAAACATGTGTCATCTCTGTTTTTTTTTTCACACGAATGAGAAGGATAAAATAGGTTTTTATAAGAGTGTTCCGGTATTGGAAACCAATGTTAATATTTCTGAAAATATATGACACAAGTCGTAAAAAATTATGAAATTAACACAATGTGAATTGGATATACAATATCTGTGTACAATGTTGACTTTTAATTCATATTTGTTGTTAGTTCCGTATGCACTTACATTACTCGTGCAAATTAAATTTTCGTTGAAAGTGGACATTACGAACGGAAATTAATTTCATTCAATCAGACAATAGCTTATTTTGAAAAATACAAAAGCTTGATTAAACAAAGGATCGGTTGGTTTGCTGCACATTAATTGATTGTATGAATTGATACAAAGGTATTAAAAAAAGTTTTAATTAGTAAATGTTACTTCAATTTGTGACATTGTTTCGTATGATTAAGGGAAGTGGTACACGGATTTTATCAGTTTGGTGAAAAAGTTCTACATTAATGTAGGTATTTTTAGTATGTTTTTATATTATCAAATGGTTTGGATTGACATGAAATTATTTTAGTAGACAAAACTTATCCAGGCTGCACATAGACTTCATATCAGGGAGATGACGAAATCATTATTAGTCAATACTCTAGAGGCCGAAATTTCAAACGCCACTAAAATATTTAAGAGCGTCTTAGATCTTAAGTCCACGCTAAATCTCCAAATTCTACGGCTAGCTCGTTTAATTTTGACACCACTTATATATTAAGCGACGCTTTCTGGGTGGCGTTTGAACTTACGGCTGTAATTTTCTCTAGTAAAAACTTGAAAAACTAGTTTGCAACAACATTTATACCAAGTGAGGGAGTTTTTGTCTAATATTATTTTAAATTCTAACCCCTAACTTCCGAAAAAATGTAAAGTACTGCGATAAACGGGGACCGATAAGTCGTCGGTTATACTATACTGGAGGACACTCGGACACACTTTATGAGTGTACCAGTACCAGACGTAGAAAGTACAACAGTAATAACGCTGATTCTCGTTTCGGAATAAAGCGTAAAATTAAATCTTAATTATATTAGTGTTAATTATAACAATAGTACGCGCTAAGTATTATAAAAATGCCGTGAATTGTACATTATTAATGGTTGCCATGGTGAGTCTTGTCACTCGAGAGAGAGTGTTTTATTACAGTCAAAGTAGCTTCGCTTCGTCTCGCTTCTTAATTATTTCTTTTCATTTCGTGAACTTTAAAAAAAAATATCGTCGAGTCGAAGCATCAGATTTTGGTCTAAATTTAGTTTCCCTTTATTTTTTTCTCGTCACCTAACCTCTATAATTATCACCCCTGTCTATGTCTATTCGTGCGCGTTTTTTACAAAGCTCCAAATAAGTGTAAATTGAAAAGTATTTAATCATTTCTGTGAGGGAATGTTTATTTTTTATTTCTTTTTAATTTCTTTTAAAATAGGTGGTACTGGAGTATGTTTATATTATGGTCACAGACAAGTTACCATGGATAATTAATTATGAATTTATCAAAATAATCGAATTGTAGAGGTAACTGATATCTACCTAAAAGTTCTTGTGATTACATTCCTTTACGAAGACAAATCGTTATAAATAAATAAAAAAAAATCCTTTGTGTCTTTGAAATATTTTTTTCGCAATTTTTTATATTAACTTATAGGCTTTAACTCGTCGTAGCAAAACTTTATCCTCGCTAATTTTATTACGTCGGAAGCGTCGGTGGTTTAATATTAAGAAAAAGACAAATTGCTCACCCTCGAGTTGCGTTCCGGAAAATTCTTTGAACTTGCAATAAACACAAACAATTTGTTACACGTTGTAATAAGATGTTTTGATACTATCGTCTTTGTTACGTCACGAACAAGTTCACAAATTACGGAGAGTTTCCACTGTTATAAAACATAAACAGTAAAACCTAGACAAACGAGAGTCATTCTATGGTCCCGTTTAGCTACCATATGCGAGAAACTCGGATTAGAGAGAAACCTCCATAAGCGAGACTAATATCGTGGTCCCTTGGACTCTCGTTTATCCCGGATAAAAGGTACATGATTTAGCAAATAAAATAAGAGTGACAAAAATGTATTTTTGTACAATTGTTTCTACACTGGAAACGTTCACAATTCACATAGTAAAGATAGAACCTTCACACGTCTCTAAATCCTTGTTCGCACCAGGATAGTATTTTATTCGAATAGCAAGAAGCATTTATCCGAACAAAGGATCTACTACTGTTCGAACTCGTTTAAGCCTAAACCTACGCACTAGGATAGTAATTTAGTAACTAAACGTGTCCGTATAGCGAAATTTCAATAGAGTATATTAGTAAATCCTTTGTTCGGGTACTTGTTATGTGCTACTCGACTAAAATACTATCCTGGTGCGAATAACGCTTGAGACAAAAACCGTAGATTTGCGTAAGATTATGCTAGAAGGAATCTAGTGTCTCTTTTTGGATTCACTTTATCTAACGTAACTCCTAATTTGATACAAATGCTTGTAAAGGTCTTATATTGTAAAGCAAAGGTAATACCGGACTATTGAAATGTGAACTCATCTGTCCAGTATCTATATAAGATATTGAATTTGTGTAATATATTCATGGAGTCAACTCAAACCTGATATTGAATTCTTTTGTACGATTCACAACACAGATTGAATAAAATGTTCAGGAATTGCTCTCAAATATTTGGCACTACTGTCGCATTTTGTATCGTTCGTAGAAAGGAAGGTTACAAATTACTTTTTCTTTATGAAAAAATATTCAATAAATACAAGCTGCGATCTTCAGTCTTGGATTAAAGAGATCGGAATACAAAGTGAAATAAGGAACAGGAAATAGGAAAGAAAAAAGTATACAGTTAATTACCACCTTCATTAGATCTATTTATCCCTTTTTAAAAATAAAGTTAACAATGAGAATCATATTTTTATGAAATCTTATAGAAATTTCTTAAGAGGTTTTTGCTCAAACACAGAGAATATTTAGACCTTATCCAGAGTAGGCCAATTCAGAACGATCGATTCAACAATGTCTCAATCGTGGGATGTTAGTAATAAAACTCCTGTAAAAAATATAATTATCATTCCCCTCATAAGCCAAGATATCAATACTAATTTACTATATTTATGATGTATTTATTTTGCCATACAAACAGTTTATAATATTTGGACACAAATATTATACGAATTATGCGTTTTTGTCGACAAATCTGTTATATAAAACGCGGCAAACATTCCCCAACCTAACGCGACCCAATTTATCAGCCACTTTAATTAGCAGCTTGAGTATAATGGACGTCAAAGAATATCTTATAATTTGGCCGCAATAAATTAAATAAAACGATGAAATTGATTAACGCATTAAACGTCTAGCCACTTAAGTTGATTAAAAATAAAATTGCTATCTAATTTCATTCCCTGATAATGTTCCGGATCCGAGACTGTTCGAAGCCGCACCTCGCAAATTCTTAATATTGCTAAAAGAACACGAATCGTTATATTCCCTGCTTTATGCCTATTATAAATTATTTTCAGACATGCAATCCAACTGAAAAGGCAGACGTCTGATTTAAAATCGATGTCCGTAATTTAGTTAATGCGAAGCCAACCTGTTAACCATTTCAAAGACAAAGGATAGCTATAATACTGTGAGGTAAATTCTCGGATAGATAAAGTATTTTGGAATAATTCTTTGAAAGCGTCATCGTACAAGACCACGCTATTTAAGCTTTGACGTAGTATAGTACCAACAAAGCTATAAACTACAGCTAAAATATATTATCTTCTATTTTCGTAAAATACTTATAAAAAAAAATGTAAATTCAAATCTATTCCCCCGCTATTATAACTATTCAAAATATCGAATACTTTTACGAAAGGCGAAGTTTAATCGAACTTTGTGTCCTTTACCTGATGT
>QDHC01001185.1:121351-135218 GCA_013186455.1 Papilio dardanus tibullus
AAAAAAAAAAAAAAAAAAAAACATACAGACGAATTGAGAACCTCCTCCTTTTTTGGAAGTCGGTTAAAAACGGGAATAAGCACTTGCGCTGAAGATGGACTCCCGAAGAGTCCGAAATTAGTCCACCGAAAATTATACGTGACTTTTAACCTTTAAATAAAGTATAAATTGTGTTACTTATATCTGATATTGTCAGCAAAAAAAGTGTTATTTCTCAAAGTGATAAAATATCTGCTAATGTGTTTTTAACATCGTGATGCAACCTGCACATATCGGCGAAAAAATTCAAAGATATGTGTATTCACGCAAAATATGCGCTAGTCGTGGAGCTGTGGAAAATGGAGCCCATCATGGATGGAACTTTACCTTACCTTTTATGTGTTTTTGAATGTGTATTCCGTCAGTGTAAACCCACGCTTATGATTCATGTCTCACATCAGTTAGCTGCTACTAGTTTACACTTTCCGCAACATATAGTTGAGCATTTGTCACCTCGAATTCCGGACGCAATGATTGATGTCGGTTAGTTAATTAATCTTGCTCAGGCCTCCTTCAGAGTCTCGCGCCTTGATTGCTTGCCTTTTATATTATACCACTTGTTCACAGATTTAATATACTACATATATTTTATTAATATACTAGCGATCCGCCCCGGCTTCGCACGGGTGCAATGCTATCAGCATATAAATACACTACAGAAAAACTCTAAACGTTTATTTATTTTTTTATTTTATTTATTTAAACTTTAGCGCTATCTTAGTACAAAGAGGACTTAATGCCTAGTAGCATTCTCTGCCAGTCATCCTATATCTTCGAAAAAAAGCATAGCAGCGTTGTATATAACGGCCATACTAATATAATTGCACACGTGTGAAGCCGGGGCGGGCCTCTAGTTATACATATAAACTTTCCTCTTTAATCACTCTATTGAAAAACTGCATCAAAATCCGTTGCGGTTTAAGATTTAAGCACACATAGGGATATAGGGACAGAGAAAGCGACTTTGTTTTATGCTATGTAGTGATCACATCATCTAGAAAATAAGCTTGACTTTACGATAAACACTTCGTATTAAACACTTTTATTATTGACGATGAGTTTACATCCCTTTTTTACATCTATACTAATACTATAAAGGGAGAAACTTTGTATTTTTGAATTTTTGTATTTTTGTATGTATTGAAATAACTAAAGAACTAATGGGTCGATTTCAAAAAATCTTTCACTCATAGAAAGCTACATTATCCCCGAGTCACATATGCTATATTTGTTAATTGCATGCGGACGAAGTCGCGAGCAACAGCTAGTAAATTTTGGAGTCTTGTATGATTATCGCCGTATATCACACAATAATTTAAAATAGTTTATACAAAGAACAACTTATTGGAAATCTCACGTGTCATGTTACCTAATAGAAATATGAAGCTATATTCATTACCTACGTAGAGTTGAAGAAACGATTCTGTACCGCTTAGGCTTTCAAAACGAATATGTTTATTGATTGAAGATATATAAAATATAGCGAACACAATATTTATTTTAGGTCACGTACGCGATCTGTTTTTGCACTTGACAGTCGACGCGCCGGATAAATTACATTGGGAAAGTATCAAAATTCAATGACGCGTCAAACTTGAACTTAGTCCGCCTTATTCCGAAACGAGAATTAGCGTTATTAATGTTGTACTTTCTACGTTTAGTACTGGTACATTGATAACATTTATTCCAATATACAGAACATCCTTGTTCCTGATACTTCTTATGATACATAATTTGGTCGAATGAAACCCCTGGTCTATCTTAATTAGTTCCGAGTGTCCTCCAGTATCGAATAATCGGCGACTTATTGGTCCTCGTTTATCGCATTACTTTATTTTTTTTTCGGAATAAGGGGGAGATCGTTCTTTGACAATATTTAGTATTTCATTTAATACTAAAGGGAACTTCTAAAATTTAATTTTAAACTTTATCCATACAGTTAGCATAAATTTAGTCTGCTGTTATGCCTTAAGGTTCCTTTAAACCGTTCTAAGTTTTCTTTTGTGTAGTTATGAAAATGCAGGTCGAAAACAAAATGTGAAAAACAAATAAGATTTATTGTGGAGGCGACGTTCCATTTTGCATTTTACAGATCCCTTTTGCGTTATCTTTGAAGAACTTTTAAATTGGATAAATTGTGAGTTCAGACAGTGTTACTTATGACTACTAATTCACGTCTGCACTCCGAAAGAAATGCTTCGGCGATCTGAAAAATTACTGTAAATACAAACCGTACTTCCGTTATTGGAAAACATAACGATGCGATATTTTTGTATCATATTCAACTTTTACACAGTTAATTAGTTAATTTCTTTATCTTTGTTTCCGAAAAGTTTCTTAGAAAAAATAATTGCAACTTTTTATTCAACTTGCGTATTAAATTCAACATTATTATTTCCAAATATTAAGAAATCAGGTCAAAAATCGGTAATAAATCAAAATGTACTACATTTTAGATTAGCTGAGTGTTAGAAATAATATTAATATAAGAATTTTCGTTTACTCGTAGTTTAGTTACGATGTTAGCAACATTTTACATGACCTGAGTTTCTAGAAACTTCTTACTACGTACATTTTCGGGTCAATGATTAATGTTCAAGATGTAAAGCTAATGTTTAAGTTCGTAAACATAACTAAAATATCTGTACCTTAATATTACTTCATACTCATTCCTCACATTAAAGTAATTTATTGCTGAATACTTGAAACGTCATTTTAGTGTTTAACAGCGTCTTTATTGATAAGGCAACGGTTTAGCACCAAATTTCGTACAAACTTTGTCGTCTGTTAAATTGTACGCTGCTTACTTTATGCTTCGTTCCAGTATTCGACCGTTACACAAGGATAATCATGTTATGATTATCTTTTTTTTTTATAAGAGAAGGGGGCAAACGAGCGGCCGGATCACCGAGGTGATCTTTGACGCCCATGTACATTTGCAACACTCGAGGAACCGCAAATGCGTCGCCGGCCTTAAAGGAATAGATAGGCTCGCTTCTATTCTTATGTGAATATTTTAGTAATGGATATGTAGACATTTTAGAACTACAAAAAGGTATCTCTAATATATTTAGTTACATTTTATATGCTGTGTAGATAAAGAAATAAAGTTGTATAAAAATATTTTGGCTTTTATTTATGCGACAGATTCGATTTATTGAAAGTATTTTAATTTTGCTTAAATAATATTTTTCAATATTTTCTGTGTGTTAGGTATAATTAAATTATCGTATTGATTTAATCGCTTATCTATTTGCCACTCTCTCAGTGTCTGGATAGTTGTGCCCGGTACGACATTATCATCTTCGTACTTCGCTTTAAACAATTCTTGTAAATACGTCTTCAATTGCCGTCTTATATATTCAACAGGAACTTTTGATATAGCTAGAAGCTGTGACTTGTTTGTTTTAATATCTTCAACGTGTCTCGTTTCGTAAAGTTCGTAGACGAGATATTTATCGTGTGATTTCGGTACTCGTAGGAATACAGAATAATCGATACCGACGTGTAGAAAACCTTTTAACTCGTATTCAGATCGGAATCCGTCGATAAATTGAAATAATTTATGAAGACGTACGCACATTGTCTGATCGGTTTGTAATAATGGCAGAATTATCAAAAATGGTTTCTGAAAAAAAAAAACAGATCTATGGTAATATTATATAGAGAGAAACTTTGTATTTTTGTATGTATTGAAATAACTCAAGAACTACTGAGCCGATTTCAAAAATTCTTTCACCATTAGAAAGCTACATTATCTCCGAGTAATTTGCGAACAACAAATTATTGGGTGTAATCGCCAACTGAATACTACGTAAGTTTTCTAAATATCTAAATACTGAGGTTACTTGACATTAATATAAGAAAAATTCTTAACTAAAATTAGCCCGCGAAAAGCATAGAAGATACTGTCTAAATATTTTTTACATTTAATTATAATGATGTATTTTACACACGGCTCAGTTGTAAAAGTCTTTGTCAGCGGAAGGCCTCAGACTTATAAACCTTTATCAAAAGAACCTTTCCCTACTCAAAAGTCGGCTCTTTGTTCTAGAAAAATGAGTGTTGGCACTTTTTACTTATTTGTTTCTTACTTATATAATTTTGGCAAAACCTTCTTCGAGTGTTATGAAAATTGTTATGAAAGAAGAGAATTTTCGAAATTTATCGTATAAATCTTATCTTTTTTTCGCTAGTTTTCTTTATACTAATTACCGAATATAACATTTAATAATAGTGTCTTAAATGATAAGAGCACGGTTAAACTACAAAAAATTTTACAAATAAAGTTTGTTAGACGTAAACTATTCTTACTTTAAGATACGTTTAAGCATTCGGCCAGTTTAAAAACATGTGTTTTGGGATTTGATAAAAACTAATAGCAGTACAATAGAATCACGCTTTTTTGTTTATATTCTTAAAGCATTTCGATGATTTTAATATAAAATATTATTCTACAAGTATAAATATGTTACACACCCAACTCATGAGTTTTATCCGTGCGAGTTTTTACAATGCAATTTACAATGAAAATCACAATTTACGAAAAGCGATAAACAACTGTTTGCATTCGAAGGAAACTCACATATTCAACTGAAATATTATACGACGCTTTAAATTTTAAATGAATTCAACATTTTACTGCGTCCAATTTCATATGACTAATATGTAATGATTTCTCGACAATTTATAAATAAAGTCGTCGAGAGAGAAAGTGTTGGGCATTTTTTTGTATTATTTCTTTATTATTTTGTACCAAATATAATTAAATTAAGAATCAATTTTAACTTTTGTTAAAATATTTTATTTATAATAAACTATGTTAATCATTTATTTAAATTAAGTTTAGTCCACTTTCCCTTCCTATCCTCTTCTTATAAGGAAATCATGGGAAGGGGAAGTGGATTTGGCGGGGGAGGTGAAGCATAGGAAGAGGAAGTATCCTCTTGCTGTGCGTCTCCTCCTCCGTAGATTAAGATGGCAGCAGTTGCTTCGCTATTTCAGCGAATCTAGGTGACCGCTTGCTCGTTTGTCACTTTATCATATAAAAAATAAAAAAGATCATAGAGAAAAAAATAATAATTTTTTTAATCTTAGCTCAATCTAGTGTTCCGTAATAAATCATTTTAAATTATAACTAAATTTCTAGATTTGACAAAATTTTATTGGTTGGGTTAGCTTCGACCCTTCTCCAAGCCGTCACTTGCGTTATCCGTTTTCATACGGGTTTAAATATGTTATATTTTAAAACCTTTAAGCTTGATAATTTAGAATAATTTATCTTATTAAAATATAAGTATATCTTTGTTAAGCTTTGTATTTTTGTATTGATATAACTTAAAAACTACTGCTCCGATTTCGATTATTCTTTCACTATTAGAAAGCTACGTTCTTCGTGCTGACTATGGTCTATATAAGTAGGGCTATTTGAAGGCGTTCATGATTATATTAAAGGTCATTACCTGTGTCATTACACATAAACATTAAAACTATTATAATACACAACAAATCGCTTCTTCACCATTACATAAACGAACAAAAAGAAACAAGTTTTCAGTATTGTGGAATATCGTAATTTTAGTATAAACTTCGACATTCTAAGCCTATAGGATTACTGGAAGTGGCACCGAGCAAACCACAAAACGGATACATGAATAAAGGAGATTGATTAGTAGCTGTATTCCGGCTGATGCAGTGTTGATTGTACGCCAAAGAGATTTAGCATCGATTCACTCATACACAGATTACCTTGATACAGATGGCATAGGATTATGTTATAATATTCATCAACTGGAAGTGGCAAAAATATTTGCAACTTCGAATACTTTTGCTGCTCTAACAGAGAAAAAATAGAAAGGATAAAGTTTGCACTAGTTTCAGGTCGATATATGATGTTTCGGGAGAATAAAAAATCTTACAAATAATAATAATTTCTATTGAAAACATACAGCACCAATAAATGTGACAATAAACTAAGCAACGGATTAAAATATTTTACCTATTTATTGATATCAAATTCATGAATGTTGAATTTGTTTTCTCGACTGGAGATCCCAGTGAAGTGAATTTCTATTGTAAGTTCATCATGATTTAGACGAAGGCATTCTAAAAATAGTGTTCCTTCTAGGTATTAGTTTTCCATGTGTCCTTCCAGTTTGATTGATTATGTGGTACTGCCGGATGTGTGGCGTCAGCTCATTGTGAACTTTGTGATTGATTACATTTCGTGGTCGTTCCTTACACCGATCTCCTTTGCTTACACCACTAGCTTACCTTCATCTTACATTTTTGATTAGCCAATATTGAATAATGAAAACTGTAAAGAACCCCTGTTACTGACCTCCGACGGGTCTGAAACTAGTCGGCACCTACCGAAATAAACGTGAGTTAAGCTGTGTTTTCAATGAATTAGTGTATAATGTCTCACGAAAGTTTTAATAAATTTATTAACTGTTGAGAAATTGTTAATTGTTCACTTAAGCTTCGAAAATACCAGGATAGTATTATAGTCGAGTAGCGATTAATTTAGTAGCTAAATGTATCCGAACACCAACATTTTAGTAGAGTAGATTAGTAGATACCATGTTCGGATACTCGCTATTTGATACGCGACTAAAATACTATCCTGATGCGAACAAGACTTAGGAGATCTTAGTGTACATCTTACTCTTATCAATATTATAAATGCTAAGCTTTGGATGGATGTTTGCTTAAAGGTATCTCCAGAACGGGTAAACGGATCTTGATGTTTGCACAGATGTAGAACATAGATAAAGAACGTATGGGTTACTTATTAAGTTTCTTTTTCAATTTCATTGGAACGGAGTCGCGGTGGACTGCTAGTTTAGTGTCAGAAACATGTCTAGATCTTTCCATCATCACCATCATCAGCCTATGGTCGTCCACTGATGAACGTAGACCTACCCCAGCAATTACCACAATAGATCTTTTAGATTGATTGGAATGGAAAATCTAATTAGTTTAAAAATTATAACCTCCTTCCTGTTATTATAACTGTAGGAAATGTTCGTGAATATTTTAATCATTTACAGGCTTAACTAATTAATCTTATTCACACTTCCTCTCAAATAGGGCTTGATTGCTTCGCTGTCTGCTCGTCTGTCTGTTTGCTATGCTAATAACAAGATTGCGGAGCCGCCTAAGATAAACCTCTTCTCAACTCTACATAAATATGGAATACGTTTTAACGTTAATTTCCCTTTTTGTTCTTAATTTTATCTTACAAATATTAAAATGAATAAAATCGAACATATTTTTCCTTTCTTTTCTCTTCATTTTCTTAGGCACTTAAAAACTTAAAAGTTCTAAGTTCGAGTGCTTCATTTAACTTATAAATTGCATTCTTTCAAGATCAAGTTTGAATGATTTGCATATTGTTAGTTATGATAATAAGTTTAAAAGTTTTAAAAAGTTAATGCGCTTAACCTTGCTGTACTTAAATCGATTTGGCAGTTTGAACTTGGAGAAGTAGAGTTCAAAATTAATAGACTATTATTTATTGCTAGTTATTATTATAATAATATTGTTCAAAACAAATATTCTTAAATTATGAGTATTCATTTCATCGTCGTAATTGTTTAACAAGTTAGACACCAGAGGGCATTGTCCCACTCGGACTGTAACTGTCGAGCAAGGCGGACTCTTATTCTGTCAGAGTTGTGTTTTGCGAGGGCTTATGTCCTGCCGCATTGAATATTTTATGGCCAACTGGTTTGCAATACAATATTACGCTGATAACTCATACGAAGGAAATACATAGTCTCACTTTCGTTGAGTAGCTGGAGTAGAAAACAATTAATATTTTTGTTGTAGTTTCTTTGTAGGTTATCTTTTTAATTTGACAGCGTCACCTTGGTTGACAGTTGTAAGATAAATGTAAGACTACGTTTAAAGAGATTATTTAACTTTGTGGACTGTTCCTTTAAAAATAAAGTGGCACAACTAACCTTAGCCACTTTGTATTTTGTTTATATAAAATTTTAAAAGTAGTTTACAAGTTCCTTACAAAGTTGTAGTAAGTTTTTTATAAGTTTTAATACTATCAAGGAGCGGATTTTTCATAGAATTTAAAATAACTCTTTTAACATGCCGCGTTGAAATATTCTTAAAGCTTTTAAAAATATATTTACATTAAGAAATTCTTAGTATCTCTGAATGGGTGAAGATTTTTAATCCCCTTATATGTTTAATTTAAAATTTATACATTTCACTCGCTCCGGTTACAATTTTACAAACATTTTTGCATACAGTTAGTAATCAATATTTAATATGACGTAAAAATATTTCGAACGCTGAAGATTGAGATATTTATTCCAACTTCTGAAGACATTTTTTTTATTTAAAGCCTTAAGCAAAACGTTCAATTCGCCTTGACAAATATAAATCGTTTTCTGTATTTTGGACACGGTTGCAAAATTTCTTTTACTACGGCTTATATGTTTCGACGACGGCTTGAATGTCACTTTAATTTTTGTGTTTAAAATTATTAAAATAAGGCATAAAAAGGAACGTTCATGTTTAAAATCTACAAACTTAATGAGGATGGTTCTATTTTTTGTTATTTTGTTTGTTACATTTTTTCGTCTAAGATATTTTTTAATATTCAAATAAGAATCATACACAGAGCGTTATGTACATATAAAGAAATCTGCAATCTCTGTAATAAGTACCTATGGTCAAATTATAATTATTTCTGTATTTCCATTGAATTCACTTACTGCGTTTGATGTGTTCTTGTTTATACAATCTAAATTGAATGTTTGTTAAAGATGATTATTTGAACATAAACAAAGGCCTCTTTTTATTACATCCATTATTTGGCCTTTATAGAAATCGTAAAGCCATAATGGATTTTCGTTGTTACATTCAAAACGTACGCCTCGTTGGGGAAATTAACGACATCCTCATAGAATATATATTTTTTTGTAAATACGTTCCGTACACAAATTCTTCAACACTTTAATTACAATAGAAGACGCCCTAAAAGATCTCGAATTACTTTTTTATCTTAAACTAAATTAGAAAATAAAAAATGATATCATGTTATAAATGAAAAAAGATTTGATGCCTTAAGCTAAGGATGATCTCAATTTAGAAGAAATAAAACACTATATTATTTTACTTTTAATACAAAATATGTACAAAACAACAAAAAATATTAACTATTCGATTACAGTGGATGATACGAAACAATATTAAAATTTAGCGGTCAATAATAATTTTAATAAGTCAGCTTTAATTGGTGCAAAATATGACATATATTAATAGCATAGTGACTAGGATAAGGCTCAGAGGTAACATACTAACATAGTTTTTCTTTATAAGCTTTGATGTAAACAGAACTTGGCTTATACTCATTCCATCTTCTATCTTGACCACATAAAAATATTACAGAAGATTTAAACATGATGTCACCCATAAAAGAATTGCGTGTTAGAATAACCTCTTAAACTTTTAGGACTTACAATAACATCGTTATCAATTGCTTTATTCTCACTAAATCTAGTTGAGAAATCTCTCGTTTGCGTTGGATAATTTACACTACCATACATATTTGTGCTCGAACAAGGATACACTGTTGAAAGTGGTCGCATAGCTCTTAGAGTCGTATTTCCTGGCACATCTTTATATATAATCATATCAGGATGGACAGGATCATAGAATGTACCAGATATATGACTCACATCAATATCATTATCAATATCAGAAAGTCCATCACCGAAAATATTCGGAGTATCAGTTGTGAACATGTCGTTTGTTTTAGAATTCGTTTTTGTTCTACGCTTGATCGCATATCGTATTACAATTAAAACAAATATTATTATAATAAGTATTAATATACTGATGGCAGCATATATTAACATTTTAGATGCTTTAGTATTTGTTTCTGGTAATCTTGCGTTATTTTTAGTTTCGTCAATTAATGTTACATCAATAGTAGGTCGGTTATCATATGTTACATCTTGTGATGATGGTGGTGCTGGCGGAATAAGAGCAGGTCCATTTTGTTCACCAAACTCATCTAAAACATGAAAAATTGATGTAATAATTCTTAGTCTGAGTTTGATGAAGAAATATGTAGAAAAAACTAAATTAGTAGCATATAAACAAAATTATCAGTTTAAGTTCTTACCGGTTTCATCGAAAAAATTATCCTCTACACCAGGGGGCAAGTTCATCACTTCATCTTTTTCCAAAGCGCTTTCATATTTCTCTGTCATAACACCCAGGGGAACTAGAAAATTTAAAACACATAAGAAAAAATATAACATACTTAACTAAGATACAGTCAAATGGACTGACGATATTTTAACTCGTACTTCCAAATGCATTTCAAATTTTAGTAATCTTATGGCCAAATTATCAAATGCCACTCGAATATTTGAGAGCCTCTTACATGTTAAGTTCACTCTAAAGCTCCAAATTCTACGGCGATCTCATTTAATTCTAAACCCACTTAGATTTTAAGCGACGCTTAAATTTGTGTAGCATTTAAACATTCGGCCTTTAAATACCAATATATATTTAAGTCCTCCCTGTCATTTTAAAAGTGCTGAAATAAATAAAATTAAAAACTCACCACAAGCATACACAATCTTAAGATAAGCTCTAGTATCGGGCTTGCAAGGAGATCCAAATGTGTTCTCTGTCACAGTTACTTGACATCGTCGTTTACCGTGGCACATCTGCATCACAGTTTCTGCTGCGTGCGGCGCTTTGCAAGCTAAAAGTATATAAAAAAATTTGAATACATCCTACTTGTTTGTTCTATGCGTTATATATTCTTGTTTAATTAAATTGGAATTAACTTTTACTTTAAAAATTAAGTCCCGAAACAGTTAAGTTATAAAATAACTTCAATGAAAAATTTATATCTACGCAAAGGTTCAACTTAGTATATTTTAGTACTTTAAAAAAGTATCCGTCAGCACTGACCGTGGAAGAAATAAAAGCGTCAGCAAAACACTTTTATAGACCTATTGCGCATTGCGTAAAGGTCAAACAGGAATGTTTTCAAGTTTAAATATATTAAGTTTCTTACTCTCATCAGATACTCCTTGTCTTTGTGGACATTTGTTAGATTCGTACGCTGTACGGCCATATTGAGCGTCGAGGATGGCTATCCGTGTATGCTGGTCGCACGTCACTGGTAAAACATCATTTTCACAACCAGTGCGACTCCGGAACTCAACTAAAAAAACGTACTAGTTAGTCATATAGACATTGACTTTGCGGTTTAAACAATTGATATTTAGAAGTATATAAGTGTTAATATTGCTATATTTAATACTAGGTGTCGCCCGCGACTCCGTCTGGCTTAAACTAAAAAAATTTAAGATTTTTATTAAAGCATTCAAACCTTCACCTCAAAGAATTTACAAACTTCCCAAATGAGAATCAATTTTAAACAAACATTTTACACCATCAGTCTATGCTTATATTTTTTACTAGAGTAACCGAGGATGTTATGAAAATGCAAATATTTTGTATCCTTTTTCTGTTATTTCATAACGTTACTTCTTCCACTTACTAAACTTTTTACTCTTAATAATACGAAAAACAATGATCAAATCACGAACGTAGTCAAGTATAAGTAACTTCCGAAACGATATTTTCTATAAGAAGATTTATTTTATTTCGACAGATATTGAAAATATTTGTCTAGTTTCCTTCGTCAGCTTTACCAAAACATCTATAGGAATTGTTTATTCATTTCTCGGTAAAGAACATCTACTAAGATTTGAATAATAATACAACAAACAACACAACTCACGCCCGTAACCTAGAGGGGTAGGCAGAGACAACGGATCTTCATTTGGCACGATCCTGACACACCTCTCTCGCTTCTTTTGCATACATACATCTAGCCATGCATACACGACGGTTATGCGTGCTTTTAATACCGGCCTTCTTGAGTAATTCATCAATTTGACCGGTACAAGTCCGCCTCCGGCGACTCCGTCCAACGCTGCCACTCACTTTCGCATCATAAATCTTCTTTGTCAACCTCATCCTCTCAACATGTCCAAACCATTAAGCATACCTTTTTCAACTTTACATTCTTCCCTTACAACTCTATTCCTAATCATTCACACTTACTAAACAATAATCATAAAGAATAATTAACATCTTTTTACGTAAACTAAGATATTTAAGCTTTGATACGACGGTACAGGTTTGCCAAACACTAATCCATTTAAATGCAAATGAAATGCAATGTAACCTAGACGAAATAAACATGTCCGGCAAGGTGCACGCCGGACGTGCACTCGGGAAATCAAAACTATCTTAATTGCAACTACGGGTCGAGTTGTTACAAACAAATGACTTTTTTTATCTAGTTATACTAGGATGTTTTACTTCAGTCAAATTGTCTCAAACATCTTTGCTAAAGTAATTCTACCTTCCGCATATTCAATGAACTTTATTATTTTATATATTTAGTACTAGCTGTTTGCGACTTCGTCCTTGTGGAATTAAATAATATAGCCCATAATATTGTGGGATAATGTAGCTCTCTAATGGTATAATAATTTTTGAAATCGGCCCAGTTATTGAGTTATTTCAATATATACAAAAATACAAAATTGGTATAGAAAAATAACATAATAAAACGAGATCCGTCGCTATCTATGTTTAAATTGAACCGTTTATTATTAAATACTATCAGCTTTGATACTAGGTTAGAAATTCCATACGGAATGTCCCGTTTGATACTTGTTATGTCATTATCAAATATTACCCGTACTTTATAACACCCATCCGTTTCAAATACGTTAAAAAGGTCTTTTGTTATTGATAAATAAGTACTAAAGCCAGCTACATAAATTCAGTTTTTATAATATTCAGTTTTTAACCGACTTCCAACAGAAGGAGGTTATCAAGTCAATGAGTTTTTTTATGTATGTTCAGAAATTGAGCATCGAGTTCTGAACCGATTTACGTGATTCTTTTTTTGTTCGATGCAAAATAGCTGCCTGCTAGCTGTTTAAATAACCTCCTTCTGTTGGAAGTCGGTTAAAAAAATTGTTTAGTAGTTTTTGAGTTATTAATGTAGCTTAAAAGTATGATGAATTTAATATTTAGAGCGTCGGTGGCTCAGCGATTTAGCTTATGACTTGTAAACTGCAGGTCCCGAGTTCGAATACCGCCATGTATTAATGTATTTTCTACTTTCGATTTTCATATGTACATATTTACCCGACGCTCTTAGGTGAAGGAAATCATCGCGATGTCTGCACATATCGGCGAAGAAATTCAAAGATATGTGTATTCACTCAAAATACACACTAGTCGTGGAGTTGCGGAAAATGGAGTCCATCATGGGTCGAACGTTTTAACCTTTTTTATTTAAAGTGTACTATTTATTTTGACGTAGAGTGTACTATGGTAATTGTTTTCCCTTAGCGTAATGGACGCTAGTCCCTCGTTCAACTAATAAGGGCACACCCAGTCCACTCCTGTGGTCAGCCACGCCCGCGCTGCCGCGTCGCGCCGGCCACCGACCCGGAATTTAATAATGCAGCATTAAATCACATCAATACACTTACTGTTGCCCTCGTAAAAAACCTAGCCCCATGATTAGTGAGTACTTCCCTACTCTTTTGTTTCGGTTAAAACGTTTCGGCTTCCGATATTTTATGGTTGTGTTTCATTGATTAATGAATACCATTTTTTTCACGTATTTTAGGGCTCGCGTCTCTCTTTATGCTTTCATTTACAATGTGCGTAGGATTTTTGTAAAAACGTAATTGAAAAGTCAAATTCTTAATAAATATGTAAGTATCCTCTAACCCTGAATTTCCAT
>QDHC01001185.1:135684-146953 GCA_013186455.1 Papilio dardanus tibullus
TTGTAAAAACGTAATTGAAAAGTCAAATTCTTAATAAATAGGTAGGTACCCTCTGACCCTGAATTTCTATTGGTAAAACACCTGGGCGGTTATCCAAAGTACGTTCGCTACGAAGCGATTCTATAACGAACGTCTAAAATGTATGGAACTGGCAATGACGTTCGATATCTCAGACGTAATAATCAGTGGACTTATCGAATGTCAATGTCAGTTTGATACATTTTTTTTGGTTCCATCAGCCATATCGCCAATCAAAAAGTTCTTTGGGTGGCCCCCATGTACAATAAATATTATCATTCCTTTAATTCTCTTTAAAAAATGAAATATGAATTTGCATATTTAGTTAGTGGTACCACGGCCCCTTTTTTATATAAAACATCTACTTACAAGGTTTGCACTTATACGCTACTTCGATGAACTTCCTAGAAGACGGACAAGGGTCCACGGTGCCCGGCTTGGACTTTGTACTGAACGTACATTGTGGCTTCTTCTGGCAAGCTTCAACTACTGTTTGTAGAAGAGAATACTGGAAACAATTAAATTAATTAAACACAAAAATTAAGAGATAATTGTTCTTAAAAAATCTATCAATTTTAGATTTATGACCAATATTTTGCATTTTGAGTTAGTTACATATGAAGCAATTTCATCAACTATTAGATTCGCTATTAAACTTATTCGGAACTTAGCAATAAATGTTGACATGCAATGATTAACAATTAAAACGAACTGTAGACTTATAAAAATAAGAATTGCGGACTATATGGACGCCAAGCTTCTAAGTGCTAAAGTGACGCATAGCGAGACGGTAATGCTGATAATTTTTTACCTACCTGCATAGAATTAGGCCACAAGCATACTTCTGTATCGGGTATACCAAATCCTTCGGGATCTAAGCCTTCCAAGACACATTTATGTCCTTGTGGAGCTGCTTTCCCGTACTGTGCCACTTGAATACTAATCGAAGTACCCGCAGGACATCCTAATGATACCATTTCATCATCACACGCCGCTCTTTGCATTGTTTTCAACGTGCTCGTCAACAAACCTAAAAATAACTTCGATTAGGCAACAAAGTAAATATAAATTACCATAGTTATTTATTAGTGCACACCTATTAAATACCGTAACTTTATAATTCTTATCCTACGTCTATATTAGACTTATGTCAAGCAAAAAACGGCCTTACACTGCAGCAAAATCTCCGTTTTATCGCGAAATCGGTCTAATGAAGCCCTAAGGATACAAATAATCATAAAACTTGGAGCACAATCTTCCTTAATTTAGGGACTTAAAAGCAGAAGCGTTTTTTATCAGTTAAAACGTCTCTAAACATTTAAACATGTAAATATATATAATTAAGTAAATATTGTTAAAGGAGATGTTTAAAAGGAAAGAAAATCTTTCATATGTTTACAGTTCCAAAATAAGTAAGACGTATTTGATATAAAATAAATAAGAAATCGTTCAGACGCGTTAATTCGTATCCGGAAATTTTCCTTTGACTTCGCTAAAGCTTACGACATATAAATCCCCGAGTTGTGTATGAAATCTCAGGATATTACACTTTATACTATACCAAAGACCATTGATAATATAGAATTAAGGAAAAACACGTTTGAATACAAAGTAATCCGAATATGATGTTTCGAAAATGTTTTGTATCTATCTAAACTAAAATTAAGCGGCTAAAACTCGCACATTGCTTCGGTGACGGTACCGAACAGAAGTCCTACTTATCCCTGAGGAAGAGCCCCCGAAGATCCCAAACTAGTCGGTACCGTCACCGAAGGTACGCGTTAGTTTTTAGCCGCTTAATTTTAGTTTATCAAGATGTTAATAAAGTTTGAATAATTTAATTGTATCTATCTATCAACTGGCTGCGTAGTTTTCCTTTACAAAAGAAACGTGCTGTTTTTTAAGATGATAATAGGGCTAACTAGCAGCGGGAACAGCCAGGTAATCATCGACGCTTATGGACAACCACATTATCAGAGGAATCGTAGATGCGTTGCTGCCCTTTGAAAAAGTGATACGTTGGATGTCATATTTTCGAATTAAGAACATCAATTGTTTATCTTGTATGCCCAAAGTAATGTACAATAGAAGGATTTTTCCCTGTCGGGCACACTTCAAGCCGCCAGTACACAGAATTACAACGGAATCCCACATCCCTTGGGAACACTTGTGTTGATTTGTTCTTTACAAGTATTAACTCTAGTGCGGCCAATTTGTATAATACCGTGGGTTTCCACTACCAAAGAACCGATATAAAATTAAAATTAAGGATGACATATGTGATACGAAGATCCTGACAATGGGAACCTACTACAGGACCGAGTTAGCGGAAAAAACGGAAATTTTGCTTTGGAGTAAGGCCGTTTTTTGCGTGGCATCGGTCTAATGAAGCAGGTGGGTAGAAGCAATTATCTATACTGATATTATAAAGAGAGAAACTTTGTATTTTTGAATTATTTTTTGTTTGTATTGAAATAACTCAAGAACTACTGGACCGATTTCAAAACCTTTATTCGTTCATCATTAGAAAGCTATATGATCACCGAGTAACATACGCGCACGAAGTCGCGCACAACAGCTAGTTTTACAATAAAAGTATTACACGGAAATAATTTCATAATTATTGTGAAACATAAGCAATTATCATGTTCGTCAATGCCGCACCTACTTATAGAATAATTAAAAACGTAACAATAGCAATATTAATTTAAATTTAATTAAACATAAATGATAACAAAGTCATATTTATCCAATTGCAAAGTATCATATCCGGTAATATTCATACCTAACATTATGTCATACAAGCAGTTTTATGAAACACTAGCTGTTGTGCGCGACTTCGTCCACGTGGAATTAAAGAATATAGCCTATGTTACTCGGGGATAATGTAGCTTTCTATTAGTGAAAGAATTTTTGAAATCGGCCCAGTAGTTCTTGACTTATTTCAATACATACAAAAGTACAAAGTTTCTCTCTTTATACTATTAGTATAGACTATCTGTAACCCCAGACTTCCGCTAAGTATTAAAAAATAGCATAAGTATGTCGCCCGTGAAACGCGTAGCTTCCAAAGAGTGAAAGCATTTTTCAAATCGATTCAATAGTTTCTGAGCCTATTCAATGCAAATAAACAAATAAACATTTCTTATTTATAATATTAGTATAGATAACTAAGCAAAGAGTTAATAACATTCAAATGAGAATTAAAAACTACATCTATTACATGGACTCAGTTAAAAACTAACCTCTTTCGAACACGTAAGTGAAATATGCAAACACTAACTCTTTCAAACCAACACATAACTTTGCCTTCCATAAGTATTTTCTTCCTTAAATAATTTGCGTATTTACCAATGGTAAATACTTCTTAAATTAAAATACACAAATGATAGAATATTAGAGAACAATGAACAACAAATTTTAGTCCACATCCTTTTCTTATAAAGAAATGATGGGAAGGGGAAGTGGTTAAGGCGGGGAAGGGGACGTACAGGAAGAGGTATTATCCTCTTGCAGATTAAGAATGGGCAACGCATCTGCAATTGCAGATGTCTGTGGCCAGCGGTCGCTTCGCTATTTCAGAGAATCTAGGTGGCCGCTTGCTCGATTGACACTTTATAATATAACAAAAAACTATTAAACAACGTGAATAATTTGTATTAAAATATATCCGCACAACTAATAGTTTATCTCTCGTCAACGTAAATATGCAAATTCAAAACAAGCTATAAAGATAATAACATACCTAAATTATCTGGATTCATGTATGAAGGTCTCGGTAATATCAGACACGCAAACAGAATAAATTTATCAAACATGATTATTAATAAAAGTTATTCACAATATAGTGGTACCCAATTAAAAATAATAACATAAAATTGTTATCTAAATTACGTAAACAAAGTCAGATCCATGCGCAAGCGTAACCTGTCACATCACATTTTATCAATTGTTATTAAAAAAAAAACTAGCGTGTGACCAAACCGAATACGTTCGTCAGACTGAAGCGATACAACGTTTTAGCTCCCCTTGCTTGGTCAACTCATGGTGCGCCCATCAATTTCGCGTGACGTTACAATGAAAACCTTTCATTTTTTCCCCTTAAAAAATTACCAGTTTGAATATCATAATTAAGAAACAATGACATTTTATGTAATGTCATTTTAAATGTATTATACTTTTGAAGAACGGTCTAAGACTATATTTGCCTATTTTTTTGTACATTTTTCTCAGTATTTCTTTAAGGTCGATTAATTAGGAGCTTATAGGTGACTCATTAAGGTTCGCTATCCTCCACGTTTATTAGACATTTAGTGTAAAGTCTCACCGTAACTTTTATCCCATTTATAGCTGAATACTGAGACGATTCTCAAAGTAAGCATCGCTTACAACCTCAATTTACTAAATATACATAGTGTTTAGTCTCTCATAATGATTCATTTAAAGAATAAACCTTACGTATCGAATCCAATTGTTATAGAAGGCCTGTATTTGTTTAGGATAGTATGAGGATAGTCCGTAATAGTTCTATTTGACAATCATTTGTATTAGGGTACGTTTCAGTCCTTTCGCTGTTTACCTTTGACTTTTAATGATTGGATCTGTCAAGAGCGCGCTATACCAACTGTCAAATAAAAAAGGAGCGATCAATTTTAAATTTACTTGTGTGCTGTTTTGTGTAAGTGTCTAATCATTGGAGTCGCTACGTGTTAGTATATTAAAATTTTGCGTATCAGCATGCAATACTCAAGTGTGATTGACATCTTCGACATCAAAAAAGTGGCAGAATTTATTTATTACAGCAGCGATCCTTTGCCTAGTCCATTTTTCTATAATCAAAGCTGGTTGGTATACATTTCAACTTGTACGTAATGAAACAAGGACAACCAATTTTCATTAGAGCTTTACAAAACTATGATGGACATACATTAACCCAATTAAAATAATATGACGTAAGAGGTTTAAAGTAAAACATTAACAAATAACTCTTTACATGATAATTACTTAGAGAATAATTAAAAAGTTAATGATGCCCAAGAAACGTACTCGTATAACTTAAAAAAGTACTTTAATGTAAAAATATTGTAAATACATTTGTTTTCACCTAATTAGTACATTATCCTTTAATGAACCATCAATTTGGCTGTAATAATGCTTAGATATTTTTAACGTAGTTACTTAATTGAGTTATATCTAAAAGCATAAAATATAAAATACAATAGAAGCGTCTTTAGATGACAATTTTCTTCCATTCGTACAAATTATTTCATAAACTATGGTAAAAAATAAGCCACATAAAACATAACTTATTAGCCTGTGGTGCGTATTTCATCCCAGAAAAATGAATTATGAAATTAAAATAATATTTATATTATTTATTTATTTATTTAAACTCTAGCACAATGTTAGTACAAGGAGGACTTAATGCCTTGTGCCATTCTCTACCAGGCATTTTATATCATAGCAATACCATTTTATTTTCAAAAATATCTATTGTACTTAAGTAAAACTACTTTAAAAGGGTGAAATGAATAATAAACATTTTTATACATTCCTAAAATTCAAAACTGTTTGAAGCAATTAACTAATAACGTAAAGCAGGGAGTGGCTCGCGTGAGGGTTGGAGTAAAAAGCGTTTCATAATGCACGAACAAAGAAAAATTTTTTACAATGATAAATTGACTTCCAACCATTTCCTCTTTGTTTTCATAACTTTATGGAATCATGCGAATTGAGTATTTTTTATGGGAGCCGATAATCGAAAGTAATTTATTACATTTTGGAACAAATTCAAATAAGCTATCTTGTACTATTAGTACAAAAATAGTTCTTTTATTTAACATAATATAGATTACTTAAAAAAATATTTTAGTATTAAAGAAATTAGCTTATTTATAAAAAATGCAGCCGCATTAATTAGTAATGACGAAACTTAATTCTATTCATCATCTTAATGATTTACGTATTTTTAAATAAATGTTATTCAATTAATAAATTACGGTATTCAAAGGAATCTATAAAATTATAAACATTTATTATACCAGCTCTTGACTTGCACTGCAGGTCCCGAGTTCGAATCCCGCCATGTACCAATGT
The DNA here is from genome assembly GCA_013186455.1 of Papilio dardanus tibullus. Taxonomy (NCBI): domain Eukaryota; kingdom Metazoa; phylum Arthropoda; class Insecta; order Lepidoptera; family Papilionidae; genus Papilio; species Papilio dardanus. The sequence continues at coordinate 141,799 of QDHC01001185.1, forward strand.
GTTTTTCGATTTTCATTTGTACATATTTACCCGACGCTCTTACGGTGAAGTAAAACATCGTGATGCAACCTGCACATATCGGCGAAGATATTCAAAGATATGCGTAAAGTCACGCAAAATACGCGCTAGTCGTGAAGTTGGGGTAAATGGAGCCCATCGTGGGTCGTACCTTACCTTTTTTTTTACCAGCGAATATTCCAGTCACTAAGCACGTATTAAAAAATTATTAAAATATTACAATAGAAGGATAATATTCATTATCCGTTATTATCTAGTATGAAACGAGAGTCCGGAACAATTAAATTTTAAAGTTTTTGCTACTTTCCAGCTTTTTCTAACTAGTCGAAGAGTTTAATTCACGTCCCACTTAACAGCGAATATTGGATAACAGTCACTAAGTACTATAATTTAACACGCATTTTGATATCAGGTACAAGTTTTAAACTTTATTTCGTTATTAATAAGCCTGCATTAACACGGACGTTTTTGTAACGTCAGATTTGGCCCTTTTTTAACGCCCTCGCGCATGCAAAATGACTCTTGTTTCGTTCAACCAGCGCTCGAATCCAACGCAGCGCGATAAAAAGTGAAATGTGCCGGCGCCGTTTAAACTTACATGGAAATCCATTTGTCCCATCTCAACGCTTTTTTACCGCGCGTAGAAAAAGCGCTCTTGTAAATGGGGGTAAATGATATTTACCGAAGTGGGTAGGAAATTAATGTCCTCGACTATACAAATAAAATCAATGTTTGAGCCTTACTGTTTGAATGCAAACAACTCTTGAACTCCAGAAACCTTTAAGAGCTCTTCGTATTTCGAACTGTGCATTTCCTTTTTTTTTAATTGCATCGAGGACAAAGAATCGAATGATTTAAAGACAACGATATAACAAGGCTGTTTTGTGATTATTCTTTGGTTAGTTAATATCGTTAATTAATCGAAAAAATCAATGTAATCAATGTTTGAAATTGTTCCGAGAATTATTTTCAATATACTACTGTGTATCACCAAGTCATGTTATCCTGGTACACCTGAGGTTCATTTGCATCAAAGTATAATCTAAAAACTAAAATAAAAATAGAAAAAAAAAGTTATTGTATGCGATAGTAATAAAGATTAAGTTATGGAAAAAGTATTTAGAAATAAAAATCTTGTTAAAAATACAAATTATCGATACTAAAATTATAAAGAAGAAAACTCGGGAATTTTGTATTTTTATATTTTTTTATGTATTGAAATAAGTCAAGAACTACTGGGCCGATTTCAAAAATTCTTTCACCATTAGAAAGCTACATTATCCCCGAGTATTAAAAGGCTATATTTTTTAATTTCACGCGGACGAAGTCACGAACTAGTAGCTAGTAGGAAATAAATTCATTACTTTATAGAGCATGCCTCCATTTCTCGGTACAGCGATGTTAAACGACATCAAGCTATTTATCTATGACCTCAGTATATTTCATTGCAACTTGTGGCAGCCGTTTGTAACTTACAGGACTTTTTAATATTATCACAAATAAAAAAAAACACTGTTGTCTAATAAAAAATGACACTTTCATCAAGGCATCAGAATCAATTGTCAAAAGGCATTATGATTACAAAAGAATTAGTAACTCTACTGTATTATGTATGACTATATTTTACATCATCATCTTGCCCTTTTTTTTAATGTTAGGAAATGCATTTACGCACCCCTACGCCTGGCTGTGCAATGGCGTAGGGAGTGTGAGACTCACCGGCCACAGAAGGTGACCGGAATACCCACTAAACCCTGACGGCCCTCAAACGTATTACGGCGGGGTCGCGGGCACTATGTTTCGTCCGCGACAATCTTGCCCTTGTACCTATGGAGGTTCGGCACAGTATGTACTACTTACTTCCCTATCGGCCTTCATTTCTGGATTTACCCCTTTTTTCTGCATATCTTCTTTCACACGATCTGTCCATACTTTCTTTAGACTATGTTCTACATCTGTGCAAAATATCACACAGATCCGTTCACCCGTTCTGGACCATCAAAAGTCCATTCATCCAAGTTTTCGCATTTCTAATGCAGTCGAGCCTGGATTAGTGAGTATTAACATATTGAACGCATCCATAGCTAAATGCACTCAAAACGTCAAAGTCTATGGCGTTTCCGCTTTGGCCCTTCCTCTTTTGACCTTGTCCGCCATGGCAGCCAGACCTGATTTCTTATGTGTTCCATTATTATAATAAAGTGTTCATTAACTTTACTGAAGTTTTTCTTGCGATCCAACGATATTTCAACAGCGAGAGTCCAAGGGTCGGCGATATTTGTCTCGCTTATAAAGGTTTCTCTCTAATCCTAGTTACTCGCTTGTCGAGGTAGCTTGTCGGGACCAAAGTATGACTCTCGCTTATGGAGGTTTCTTGCTTGTCCAGTGGGCTTACCCAAGATGCTTTTCGATCGGCGATGTCGCTGATGGAATCGACAAAAATGTATGAAACTGACATTGAATTTCGATAAAATCATGTGATTGTCACGTGTGAGATATCGAACGTCAATGTCAGTTTCATACAAATTTGTCGAATCCATCAGCGACATCGTCGATCGAAAAAAATCTTGGGTAAGCCCACAGGTCTGGCCTATCCAGGTTTGACTGTATTTGTAAGAAGCACGAAGAAAGAAAGATTGCAAAAAATATGAAATGGTATAGTAAAAACAAAGTTTATTCTCTATACGTTTACATTCTTACAAGTGTAACCATAGTCACAAAATTTTACAACAAAAGAAATAAGCTTTTGACGCTTTCCATCGTTTAGATTCATTGTACCGAATAATAGAATGTTGTTTTTTTATATACGAACGTACGCTTTCTTTCATGCGCATTGTCGTTTCCTCTCTACTGGCTCGAATAAGAAAAACATACTTGTTTCTTCGACAGAAAATCTATTTTCTCGTATATTTTTAGTATCACTTTTATTATACTGTAGACAATTTTGTGATGTATTTTTGAATTTTTGTATATATTGAAATAACTCAAAAACTACTGGCCCGATTTCAAAAATTCTTTCACTCATAGAAAGCTACATTATCCCCGAGTCACATAATATTTATTAATTCCACTCGGACAAAGTCGCGAGCAACATCTAGTATGTTATAAAACATTCGTTTCGATTTGAAAATAATATTACTCTTAATAATAATTAACATAATTAATCATCTACAACTCACTATTCGTGCTCACCAAGGGAGGCGGAGCCTACCCCTTAAGGGGCCTCCCCTTAGGGGGTAGGCAATAGTCAACCACGCTGGTCCGATGCGGTTTGGTCGACTTCACACATATCTTTGAATTTCTTCACCGATATGTTCAAGTTGCATCACGATGTTTGCCGTAAACATAATAACATAATTAAAATAATTACTAAAACATATTCATCATTAATAATACCATCATTGTAAAAATAACAATGACAACAATATTCACGCATTGCAATTTCAAATATTTTTATTCAACTAACTAAATAAAGATGTTAAATTATCTATAAAAACATCGTAATGTGTATGATAATTCAATAATTCGTAAAATTGGGTTAATTATCCGATAATTTCAAGTGTCTGTAAATTAAATCGGTCGGGTTAACGTCAGAGTTGATTTTAAGTGGATATCAGTTAACAGAGCACTCTTGGTGTCATTGCATACATGTCAACAGTCCCATTAGAATGACAGGGTACTTGAGAGTTAATTATATAACTCAAAACTGGATATAATGACATCGAAGGAACCGAACAAAACAGTCATAGTAAACGATAGTTTACGACTTAGGGGTCTTCAAGAAAAGAGCGTACTCCCCCCTCGAAAGCCGGCAACACATTTGTGGTTTCTCAGGCGTTGCAGATGTCCGTGGGCGTCGGACCAATTGATTTAGTTGATCCGCTGCTCTCTTGCCCCCTTCTCCTATTATAAAAAAAAATATAAGCTTTATCTGACTCTTTATCAGACAGTTACAAAGCAAAACTGGGAACTAGATCCCGTCGTATATACTTTTAATTCATGCAATTTTAAAAGGTTTCTACTTATAATAAAGCCAATCTTACACCGTAAGGCCTTATTCGCATTAGGATAGTATTTTAATCGAGTAGCAAGTAACAAGTATCCGAACAAAGGTTTTACTAATCTACTTTATTAAAATTTTGCTGTTCGGACACGTTTAAATACTAAATTACTTACCTAAACTATTACCATCCTGGTGGGTACAAGGTTTAACTCTAGTAATTAAATCATAGTTGTTAATAAATAATTAACCAAATAAATGCTTGATTCGTTTTAGTACTTTTTTAGTTTTAATCTTTGTTTTGTTATACAGCAGAGGTCGACAAACTTAACTATGTAAGTGTTGTCTCATTAGAAATATGAGCTGCAACACAGTGCAAATAATTTAAAATGTCGCTCACTCATCTACAGTCTAGACTAGTCGTTGTTTATTCACTATTTAGTCCGTATATTAGCGCCTGGAATAATACATTTTATTATCCTAATGTAAGAATTTACTTATCGAGATTTGTTGTTGTTAAATCTATACTAATATTATAAAGAGAGAAACTTTGTATTTTTGTATGTATTGAAATAACTCAAGAATTACTGGGCCTAATTCAAAAATTCTTACACTATTAGAAAGCTATTGTACATTACCCTGAAAAACATAGGTTATATTATTAAATTCCACGCGGACGAAGTCGCGCATAACAGCCAGTGTTTCCATAAGCAAGAACAACTAAACAAAAAATAGGCAAAAACGAATATTCCGTCTACTATTATTAGCCATTGATATAAGGTATTTATCACCTCGAATATAGTCTCTAATATAAATATTTTTTGTACGTATTATATTTAATTAATGAATGTTTTAAACTCCATAATTGAATAATATTGTACAGAAAAAAACTGTTACATTCCACACACGTTTTCAACTAGGTTGATTTAATTTTGATTCCCAGCCATATCTCATTTTTAATAAAATGTTACACAATGAAAATTGAATTATTCAATGAATTTCTCTGATATTTATTTTGTGATGTAAAAGATATAGAATTAGGAAGATGGCTAACAAGTGTTTTTTTATTAATTGGCCTAATAGAAATCCATGATGATGATGTCGTTCGATTCAATGGATAATAAAATATCAGTAAGC
>QDHC01001185.1:147778-160383 GCA_013186455.1 Papilio dardanus tibullus
ACTATGAAAATTGAATTAGTCAATGAATTTCTCTGATATTTATAGTACACTTTGTCATGTAAAATATATGGAATTAGGAAGATGGTTAACAAGTGTTTTTTGGATTAATTGGCCTAATGGAAATACATGATGATGGTGTCGTTCGATTCAATGGATAATAAAATATCAGTAAGCAAATCAGCCAAACGGGAAACATCCAAATTTTTAACTCTTCGAAATAATTAAAATATTTTTTATCATCACATCAGCCTTTTGTCGTCCAATGCTGAAGGCTGACCTCCCCCAAAAATTGCCACAATGGCCGGTCCTTTGCCGCCCGCATCCAGTCCACTCCCGTAAAATATAAAAATGTATAAAAGTAAAAACTCTTATCAAATTCGAAGCTATCAAAAGCTAGTGACAAATACGATCACTAATAGCAATATGACGAATGCAAATAACAACGAAAATAAATCATCAGGTCCGTAGAACGCCTGTTTCTGCGTAAAAAAGCAATTTGTCAACGTCGCGTCTCCAGATTGTTCCATCAATACGTTTTTACGAAGGCAATTTCTTTTTGTTCTGGATCCATTAAAAAGTTCTTATTCTTCACTGAAATTGTTCCTCATATGCTCGCAGATGTTACTAGTTATTTGTATGTAAAGTAGTTTGTGTGCAATTCCTTTTGGAACGAGTTAATCACTAGCACTTTGAAGTTACATCCTTTACAATATTTTGTAATTATCTTCTTAACAATTGTAAATTCAGAGTCTTTTATTATTATTATTTAGAGTTAAAACCACTGTTTTTAATATTTGTCCCAATTATTTTTACTAAGTATTTATTTATACAGAACCTAAATCAGGTTACTTTAATTCTCCACACAGATAAAAATATTTGTATGTTTAATATTAAAAGGTTTAGGTTTTTATTGGATTATAAAATACAGAAACATTTTTATCACATTTAAATTCGCGCAGACCTCTGTTTATCTTTATAATAATTATGTTAATTAGATATGATTTAAAAAATGTGTAGAGAATTTTTCACATTTACACGTAAACATTAAGCTTACAATTAAGTAAATATTGCTGTTAAAAACAGTAATATATTTAATCAGTGTATATTAAAAACTGAATAAATAATAAGTAGTTATAAATAAAAAAATGTTCGAAAGTTTAATCCGATTGTAAAAAGTCGTAGTTCTCAATTAATCGGTAATATGCAATTCGAACTATTACTGTAACTGTGTTGAATTGTGTACTCACGGATTAAGAAATGTAAAAGGTTATCATTTATTGGTTCATTAGGGGTCAATATAAACTAATAATACTGCGCATTACATAGATACCTATTATGTCCTAGATAATGTCTAATCTGGTCTTGACTTGCTGACACGTTCTTAATTAGCTATCAAATGTTACACTGAGACATCGTACAGCATATAATGGGTATATTGCAACATGACACGGTCTCACGCTTCATGTACGGTCAAGTAATTTAAGTTACGAGTAATCTTTACTTAAGCTTTGATTAGCATAGTTTTTTTAAGCATCCAATACTTAACTCATCATCATCATCCTTTTTTTTAACGTCAAGAATTGCATTTACGCAACCCTACGCCGGGAGTGTGGGACTCGCCGGTCACAGAAGGTGACCGGAATATCCACTAAAACCTGAGTGCCCTCGAACGCATTATGGCGGAAACACGGGCACCTGTCGATTACCTCCGTAGCCCTGCCTGCGTCAGCTGCCAACGAAACTCCCTCATAGAACCCCTCATAATCCTGCCCTTCTCCATATTTCCCTATCAGCCGTCATTTCTGAATTTACCCCTTTTTTCACCATATCTTCTTTCACACAATCCATCCATACTTTCTTTGGCTATCATCTACCTTTATATCCGTCGACATTCAACTTCATTATTTCTTTATTTACATGTTCCTCATCCCTCCGCATAACATGACCATACCACGCTAACCTTCTGCTCCTCGATTAACGTAACTGGCGCCAAATTAACATGTTTGTTAGTTGAATATTAGTTTAATATAAGTTTCTGAAGACTCGTTAACGCTTAAAATTGCATATTATGGTGTAGAACTGGAAATATACTTTTTTTAAACTCATAGTAAGTAGTGCAACTAATCATCAAAGGTCTTAAGAAGGCTTTATGGTAAACTGAACTCTAGGATTGAGGTCAAGATAAGCTTTGGTTTTATAAGATTAAATTATTTATATTTCTAGAAGTAACGTAAAAATATTTCTCTGTGCATTTTTATATGAAATACGTTACGTTAATTTGCGTTATTTTTTAAATATGCGTTAATTGGATATTAAGTAGTTTTTTAAATAGTTTTTACTCTTAACACTTCAATGGACAATGTTGTTTTTACACAACATACATTTCCTAGACAGTAGTAGATGTCTGTTTCACAAATATATTTTTTTTAAAACGTGAAACAAAAATCGTGCATTTAAAAGGTTAATTGCTTTTATCTATAAAATATAATTAAAACAAACTTAATTTTACGCTAAATATTAATCATATTCGCGTAAACTTAATTATAAATATGGGTTAATTGATAGCGTATCCTGTATTCTAATTAACCGAGTAGTTCATATTCTAATATAAATCGCTATAATGCGAGTCGAATGCCAAATTGCAAAATAATAAGGCAGGAATATTCATGGTTGGTAGAGCATACGAATCCCAATCCATTAAGCGGACAATATTCACTACTCAAATGGGACCTCCCCTATAGACGTGTAACTTTGCTCTACGTATGCTAAGTAAAGGAGATAACTTGAAATGGGGGCTACCCAAAGTATCTTTTGATTGGCGATATCGCTAGTAAAATCGACATAAATGTATGAAAGTGGCAATGATATTCGATAAGTCATGTGCTCGTCACGTGTGAGATATCGAACGTCAATGTTCCATACATTTTTGATGTTCGCTATCGAATCGCTTTGTAACGCATGTACTTTGGGTAGCCCCTCTGAAATGTATGGAACTGACAATGATGTTCGATATTTCACACCTGCCAAGCACATGACTTATCGCATGTCATTATCAGTTTCATACATTTTTGTCGATTCTATCAGCGATATCGCCAATCTAAAGATATCTTGGGTAGACCCCTGTACAAGATATCTTATAAAGAGAATATATTATTTCTTTTAAACTCGATATAGTTTTTTTAGTAGTCTTAACCATTATTAAAAATTCTATCACCTTTTACAATAGTTAGCTCTTGAACGTGCGAAGAACTTCGACTAATCTTTGTTAATTCTTTTTTTAAACAATTACTTTAATTATAAATGAAAGCAAAGCATGGGCGGGTGCTAGTATTAAATACAGGTGGGATCAAGCGCTAGTTTATTTGATATTAAAAAAAAAAAACAATTAAAAAGTTTAAAGATTTTTTTCCACAACAAAGTTGTTATTGACCTTATAACTTCATAAAGAACAAATAAAAGTCTGATCTAAAAATAATCCTCCAATGGCTAAGAATAAATATAATACGTAGTTCTATGAATACATTTCTTTTCATTACCGTCCACTTCAGAGCACAAAAGCTAGTGCCTTCATTAACGACCTTTCAGAATTTACCCCTGCTTTCGAAAATTGAAGACATCATTAAGCCGTGTCTAGTACAAATTATGACATACACTGTAAGAAGGGGATTTGTAAATTAAAGCAGAGTTAATTTTCTTAAATCTGTTTTACGATTTGCGTACATTTTCATACGAAGTACAACATCTGTAGTGTGTTGCCTACAGTCTGGTTGTCTCTTGGTGTCTCAACCATCACTACACCACGTATATAATCGTATCCAACACGCGCAATATGGCGTGATGCTCGAGACACCCAGAGTCAACCAGACACCCGGAGTCTAGTACAAAATATTATTTTAAAATGAAGCAGAGTCAATTTTCTTAAATCTGTTTTACAATTTGTGTAGATTGCCATACGATGAAAAACATCATCTGTAGTGTGTTGGTTATAGTCTGGTTGTCTCTTGGTGTCTCAACCATCACCACACTACGTATAACATAGTACCTAACACGCACAATATGGCGTGATGCTCGAGACACCCAGAGTCAACCAGACACCCGGAGTCTAGTACAAAATATTATTTTAAATTGAAGCAGAGTTAATGTTCTTAAATCTGTTTTACAATTTGCGTATATTTTTATACAAAGAAAAACAACTCTCTTTTATTACAACCTAAAAAAAATGCGATTTAAATCAAAAACTACTAAACTGATGTTTTCCTAATAGAAGCTATTATATTATTTCAGTACATTTTTAATATATATATCCTTGGTATTATTTAAAAACTACCTGTCACTCGCGAGTCTTTGAGTTGACAAACATCGAGTTTAACCGTTCTCGAAATACCTTAAAAACCATACATAAATCCTAACTTTAGCATTAATAATATTACTAAGAATTAATAAAATAAAGTAGCCTTATTACATTTTAATTTCTGAACATGAAGAATGTGGTTAGTATCTAATATTCTTGGAAATAAAACTGATCATTCTGCTAACACGCCACGTCCGAGCGAGAGTAATAAACTCAGGTGCGAAGTAATAGCTATTCTATTAAAGTGACTTAAACGAGTCTCATATGCAATTCGATAAGCTGTCTGTCCGTCTAACATAATAAAACTAACAATAAAAGCTTAGCGTTGATGTGTTTTTAAACCGCACTGCTCGTAACGCAGTAATTAATTAAATCTTAAATATGTGGCCAAAAAAAGACAAAAAATAAAAAGCTTCATACGAGTATAATTCCAATTTGATAATAACTGCTTACAACTTTCTCATCTGTTTTGTTGTAAACTACTACAAAGGATTTAAAATTTTGAGATAATATTCAAATTAAAGTAAACCGGTTTCCACGACAAAAAATCTACTTACAGACCTTTTTTTTATATGACAAAATGGCAAACGAGCAAGCTGTCACCTGGATACGCTGAAAAAGTAAAGCTACCGCTGCCCATAGACACCTGCAATTGCCGATGCGTTGCCTACCCATAATCTACGGAGGAGGAGACGCACAGCAAGAGAATAATGCCTCTTCCTATGCGTCCCCTCCTCCGTCAATCCACTTCCCCTTCCCATCATTTCCTTATAAGAAAAGGATAGGAAAGGAAAGTGGACTAAAATGAGGCCTCCTGCACCACACTCACCAGACGAAACACGGAAAGCTTCCATTTCACGCCTGTCTTCTGTGTGGTCGTGGTATTACACCGGGCGAGCCGACCAATTCGTGCGATGATGTTAAAGCGGGCTCTACCACTGTTAGAACTCTATATTTACCAGATCCTTGTAAGAGATACTTGACCTTTCCAATAAAAACCTCAAAAAGAAATAAACCTTATTTTAGTACTAACTAGGAGTAAATCAGCTAGAATCCTAAATGTAGGCATTGAGGTCAATAAATTTCAATTCATGCCCAAAGTTAAACTATTGGATTTGTAACTACGTACTGTATGTCTCCCTTAATTTAATGTTAACGGGATGGAAATTTATTGTTGTACTTAATCTTAAGTACTTGATATCCTAAGTAAACTTTACTTAGATCAAATATATTTTCTTGCCGCCGAGTTTCGTCACCGAACGACACGACAGACCACCAGCTTCCATCCACACCACCTTGATGGCTGGCAATCCACAACCGTGCGGTTTTCGCGGAACTTTCTGCCCCGCACAGCCGAATTGTGGAATGGTCTGTCCTCGGCGGTATTTCCAAACTGCTATGACTTAGGGTAATTCAAGAAGCGAGCCTATCTATTCCTTAAAGACCGGCAACGCATTTACGGTTCCGCGAGTGTTGCAAATGTCTATGAGCGTCGACGATCACCTCGGTGATCTAGCCGCTCGTTTACCTCCTTCTCTTATTAAAAAAAATACATAACTGATTAAGTTACATTTTTTTGGTAATTAAATTAAAAAGAGGAAAGTTTAGATTGTTTCTTAGAATTGAAAAGGCTCTGAAATTACTTAACCGATTTAAAAAATCTTTTGCTATTGGGAAGCTACAATATCCCCAGGCAGGATATATTTTTTTAAATCCGCGAGAACGAAGTCGCGAGTAACAGCTAGTGCGTTGAAATAATACTATGATAGTTTTTGAGTTAAATTGTTTTCTACTGAATTAAGTACTAAATAAATATCTGTATTGAATTTAAAGGTATTTTAAAATTGTATTACACGTACGATAAAAGTTCAATTTTTATTACTATCACGAAGTCAAATATTTTATTGCATACACCTGTCTGAAACTACACAATTCGAATATCTAAAAGTGAATTGCACTTCGTTTGACTGAATTTTGCAGTATTATTTTAGCAATCTAAGTAAATATTCTTTGGAAAAATAAAAGCAATAACAAGGCTTTTCGCGCATTTGATTTAGTATTTGTCATTTAAAAACTGTTATGAAAATTGACGAAACTAAAAATAACTAAACCTCTCCTTTAAAAATGTATCAAAGATGTTCTAAAAGCAGTAGTATTTGGAATTTTGTTTTTGTTGATGCCCGCTTACGATGTTTCGGCGGGCAAAAAAAGTAAACATACAGAGAGAAATACAGAGGATTTTACTGCAGTTGCCATACTCATGCCAATCACGATAAAAAAACGAAAGCTATTCTCGTCATTTTCGAAAAGGAATCTTTGTGACAAAATCCGAATATTTTTGTCGCATAACAACTTCGTGCATTCGTTTATTTAGCAATTTTTAATGTTTTATGCAAAAGTTTTATAAAATAGAAATAGTATGTTTAACATGAAAATAATAATAAAATCTTATTTGTTACTTAGACCAAAAATAATTATTGTTAATCTATAATCTTTATCTTTACTAATATTATAAAGATAAAAACTTTGTATTTTTGAATTTTTGTATTTTGTATGTATTGAAATAACTCAAAAACTACTGGGGCGATTTCAAAAATTCCTTCACCGTTAGAAAGCTATGTTATCCCCGAGTAACATAGGCTATATTTTTTACTTCCGCGCGGACGAAGTCGCGAACAACAGCTAGTAATTAATACTTACTAAATACATTTAGTTTTTAATGAGCAAGATCGATAATTGAAATACGTCGTGAAACTACGTAGTTCAAAGTACCATAAATCTTACGTTCCAAGTTAAATCGAGGGAACACAAGTAAATTGATTGTTTCAACTTTAGAGCATTCCATGGTTATTAATCAGAACTATCTAGCTGATTCAATTATAAGGAAATTCTCTCTGTATTTTACTGTAAAATTAACTGCAAAATAAAATAAAATACTTAAATTAAGTCATGTCACGTTATTTATAATACTTCTATGCATAAAAAATAATACCATCTCTTTTATTATCGTTTAAAAAATAAAAAAAACAGCATTATTTGGTAGAGATATTTTGGCAGTAGCACCATTAACTTCAAAGTAGTTATTGTTCTCCAAAGCCTTATTTTTTTAAAAGTAGTTATTGTGCGAAATATCATCGTTTTAATGCATTTAGATAACAACAATCATAAAATGATAATAGGAAACGGCTAAATATAAAAAAAACGTATTCATTGCAAAGGTTCTCGAATAAGAGATCATTAAAGTGTTCGGAAAAGGAAGCAGACCATTTTATTGTAGGTCGTTACATCGCTTTATACGATCCAAGAGAGTAGACAGTATCGACACCAGAGCTGGCTAATGGCTTAACATTCTACGTATTTTTTCTATTTTTTTAATTGAGTTTTTATTTTTATAATGTTATTTTATTCGAACTAAAAAAAAAACTATTCCCGCTTTATTCCGAAACGAGAATCAGCGTTTATACTGTTGTACTTTCTATGTTTGGCACTGGTACATTCATAAAATTGATTCTAAAATACAGAACATCTTTGCTCCTGGTACTTCTTATGATACATAATTTAGTCCAATGAGACTCCTGGTCTATGTTATTAAGTTCCGAGTGTCCTCCAGTATTGTAGAAGCGACGATTTATTGGTCCTCATTTATCGCAGTACTTTATACATTTTTTCGGGATAAGGGGAAAAATGTTTGTTTTTGACAAATAAAACAAGACTTTTAAATGCACTTGTGAACAAAATAAAGTAAAATACTTAAAATATAATTAACAATTTCGCTTAAATAAAAATGCAGAATCTAAGCTATTTCGGTAATAAAAAATTTTCAAAACGAAAAACAACCAAGAGTAAATAGTGAACGAGGAAAAGGAAGAGAAAATTATAGGGTTTCAGACAGATAGTAAGTAAATAGAGTAACCTAACAAAACTTTGTCGCTTTTAATTAAACTTTGCAAAAGCCAATTATATAACAAACTATTAACCGTTGAAAAGAACCGTATTGTAAGAACTACGGGTAATTGAAAAGTAATAATGGGTTTACGAACATTATTAAAATGGGTTTATAATAATAACTTCTACAATGATCAGTAGGTTGTCTGTTTCTTATACAATAGCACAGTTGTCAGAAATATAGCTGTGTTTCTCTGTGGCTTAATAAATGCCATAGATAGAAAGATACTTATTAACTAAATATGATGTTCCCAATTATAAATTATATTCGGCGATTAACCTTCACCTAAGATATATATTTTTTCAATCCTCAGGGGGTTTACCCAAAGTAAAAGAACATCAAAATTGTATGAAACTGTCAATTACGTTCGATATCACACGTGACAAGCACATGACTTATCGAATGTTATTGTCAGTTTCCATCAGCGATATCGCCAATCGAAAGATACTTATGGTAAACCCCCTGTTCGTCATTGGAAACTGCAACTGATATTTCGCTCGGACGATCTAAAAACATTTAAAGTTTTAGATGGAATTTATTACGTACATTACAATGTAAACGTTTACACTTTAACTCTGAGATTTATTTATTACTTGAGGTTTAATTATCTTATATCCTATAGTGGAAAGGTAGCTTAATAGTGGTATATAGTTTTCCCCTTTAATAAGCTTCATTTGGTCCGTACCGTGATGGATGAGCGATGTAAGACGATTATTCTTTGCAACAGTCAGTGATTTTTACGAAATACGAAAAAATATTATTTCTGCTACAACACTTCTGTTTATTTCATATTGATGATTCGAGTATTTTTATAAATGTAATTGTTACTAGGGCTTGTGAAATCATAAAAATATTTAATAATGAAATCGAAAGAAAAATGTGTTTTGTTAAATCTTTTATATTTCCATTTGAAAAATGGTGTACATTTACTAAAAGGTTTTTGCTTTGTACATTTGAATATACTTATTTAGCAAGAGTTTTCTTTTGGAATAAGTTATTTAGGTAATGATATCATTCCGCCGTCCATGATGTACTTTTGTTGAGAAAGTAAGGAAAGGAAAATAAATAAGACATTAGTACGCTTCGACGCTTCTTTTTGTCTGGTGAAATTATTCATGGAATTTCGTTACAAATTTACACTTAATGGAATTGTTTGTTTCATAATGTAAGACGAAATCTGTGTATTTGAACCCTTTTTATGATTAGATAAAAATAAGTATACAATAATAGTGTTTCAGTCGAATTCAATATTTATGCGAACCATTTTTTCTTGTCTATAGTGTAGTGTATTAGCTATGGTTTTGGTTGTCTCTGGGTGTCTAAACCATCACTACACCTCGTCTATAATCGTATCTAACACGCGCACCGCCCCATGCCGGACATAACGTCTGTCACGACTGTCAACATGGCTTGATGCTCGATTGCTTGATGCTCATATTTTTTACCACTTCTTTTATTTTAACAGATCGAAGTTAGCAATTAAAAAGGATTCGGCTACTATAACAGCTACGAATGACTTAAGAAGTAAGTTTTAGTTAATGCTATAACAGTAGAAATCAAAATAAATTGCTGGATCAACATAAATCTCTTGGAATTCTCATGCAAAGCAAAACGATTGCTCGAACAATAAATTTAAGGCGACCATTCTATCCAACCGAAAGTAAACGTCATGACGCTAAGCTCCGAAATAGAGACATATGATACAATTCTTACGTCCCACTCGCTTTTCTACAATATGCTAGGGATCTTATTTAAAACGAATAACATAAATTAATATATTTACTTATAATAATCCAACAAAGAAGCGTCATAAGGTACGGACTACCAATTGTGTCTACAATGCTGTTGGGCACTCGAGGCATCTCTATATGATAAAAAAAAACCCAACGGTCGTGGATTCGAATAGTACGGCTCCTGTCGAACGTTTCCATGTACTATTCTTAATAAATACTTTTTCAAACTTATTCAGAATGGAATATTTAACCATTATATAAATGATAATAGAAAATATATTTAGGTTTATTACTTTCGAAACCCAAAAACAAATATCCTAGAAGTCCTAAGCAAAAGGTTGCCACAAATTAAATTTGTGTATGTATCGCAAACTCAAAGTAGAGTATTAGAGTAAAAGGTTTATAACGGGTCCCTTTTGCAGTCGTTTACAAAGAAACATTTTCCAGCTGAACTTTCCAGTTATTTCGTGAAATATGTTCGGATCAAAGTAATAACGTTATGGACGTGGTTTTTCGACCAGTTTCCAAACCGAAATTAAAATATTTACCGTAGTTTTTTCAATGCCTAGCATATTTTCGTAAGCCTAGAAAACTACCAACATACATCGATAAGGTGTTTTCTTCATCCAGAATTTATATTACATGCAAGCTATGATAATATATTCTCGCTTTAGTATTCAAAAAAATATAGCTAGTTTAATCAAAATTTGTTAAAATTACTAGCCGTCTATAAATAGTCTGAAAACAAATTGTACGTAATTTGCATGTTTTTAGAGCATGTCATACTCACAGATATACACGAATTGAATTCAGATGTCTCATTAGCAGCGCAGTTGAAACGCTTAAAGTAAAGAGAAATGTTTTAATTATGAACAAACGCTTAAAACTCCAAGAATTAATTGCTTTCAAATGATCATTTATAATCGTCACTTTATGTAATCCCGCTTTTCATAGTATGCAGTGATTTATAACAACAACATTTTATATTCAGTCAGTTAAGGGCGATAGTAATTGTGGATATCCTTTCTACATTCCTGGGGTTCACCCAAAGTACATGCGCCAGAAAGCGATTGGATAGCGAATATCAAAAATGTATGGATCTGACAATGACATGCGATATCTAATACGTGACAAGCACATGACTTATCAAATGTCATTGTCAGCTTTATACATTTTTGTCGATTCCAATAGCGATATCGCCAATTGAAAGACACTTTGAGTAGCCCTCACAAAATGGGTACAAACACAAATTGTCATTGCTCTCAAACTCATCATCATCATTCCACCCTTATCCCTATAGAGGGTCGGCACAGTACGTACTACTCCTTTATACTTTCTTATCAGCCGTGATTTCTAAATTTTCATTGCTTTCGTACTCTTTCAGACAACAATGTTAACAAATCTGTAAACGTAAAAAACGTTCTCTAGATGAACACATAGGCTAGATACTATGATCGCCGTGCTAACTGACTCGCGGCCAACAGCTAGTGTTCTAATAAAATTTTCATTATTATGTCCTCAACATTGAAACAATTCTGACGAGTACTCTGCAATTTTAAATTCAGTAATGAGGTTACCTTTAGATAACGAGAGTCCTCAATATTGTCACAAGCTTTGTAATACTTATCTTTTCCTTTTACAAAAAAGATTCTTCGAGATGTCTTTGAAGCGTAAAAGGAACCCTGAACAAGACAACAATTAATCTAATTTACAATTACATTTTAATTGTAACTGTTATTTACATTCTAAATTATCGGTTTTTAGTTTTAAAGTGTTATACGTTTTACTACAATGCAATTCCTTGTAAGTAAATTAATAGTCTGGCAATATAAATTAATTGCTAAAAAGTGATGCATTTCTAACAAAAGTTTTATGAAAAATAAACAGTTAACAAAAATTTCAGCTTCAAGGTTGTCCTATATGATTTTATGTGGACACATATGACAGCTTTAAATTTATTTACCAACGTATTTCATGTTTTCTTTGTCATGTGTATTCTAAATTCGGTAAACATTGTTAGTGTACGTATCAGTAACAACTTTTAGTGTTTTGTTTTGTGCTCCAGATTAGTTAGATGCACAAATTTGTAACAGAATTGTGTAGAGTCGTGCGCTCGTTATTCCTCGGGGATTATATTCTGCACCGGCTTACAGCACTTGACTAATACCTGAAAAAGTTGTTTATTACATAAAAAGGTTAAATCTTGCACAAAATAAATATAACTTATAAATATATATCACAGATAAGGAATTAATACTGAACCGTATCTCCAGCGTAGATTATTTTACTCGTAGTATATACTAAGGGTTCCCTTAACTACTTGAGTCCACCAGTGAGTTTAACAAATGTTCATTTGCTTCCTGTAATACTAAAATCATTTAACTTGAATAATTAAAAAGGATAAAGTTCATGGTCATAACTAATGTCTAGTGAAACTCGAAAATGTAAACAGGGAATGGTCAAGAAATTTATAACGCACTAAATTCGCAAGTACACCGTAACCGGTTTGAAACACGTTGAGTAATAAATTTATAAAGATGTCTGTGTTGGGTTGAACGTAGGACGCACAACGAAA
>QDHC01001185.1:173654-184884 GCA_013186455.1 Papilio dardanus tibullus
ATGAAGTATCCATTAGATAAATATCAATAAAACTCTTGTATTGAACATCTAAAACACCTAATATGTAAGGGCGTCTTCTATGTTAAGTTCACTAAATTAAAATTTTACGGCGATCTCGTTATTGACGTAGCATAGATTTAAAGCGTCACTTACATAGGGTTTGAATAGAATTTGCCGTTAGATTTGTAGGTATAGGTTTCGACTTCGCTTCAGCATATAGTATTTCAATAAGGTGACATAGGCAATAGTCGTCTCCAGCAGTAGCTTTTAATAGTTCCAACTTTAATTTCCTGTAACTCATTCAGCTAGTCTTGACCTGGATTCCTTGTAATTCAAAGTAGATCTAGTGACATACTCTACTATATAGGAATACACATACGTTAAGAACATAACGTAGTATAGAAAAACTATACGGAGCTATAAGATCTGTTTGTGTTAATGATTTTATTACAAGCTTATGAGTGTGACTTCGTCCGCGCTATATTTATAAATATAGCTATGTTCTTCGGACATAATGTAGGTACCTAACGGCGAAAGAGTTTTTGAAATCAACATAGTAGTTTTTGAGTTACTTCAATACATAACATTTGTAGTTGTATAATTGTTTTAAAAATAGCAGTCACGTTTTAGTCGTTGATGCACTATTACACTACTTTAAGAAGTTACAAATTTCTATGCAGCAAGAACATAAAGTCCGCTTTAACTTTTCCCGAAACATGGAACAAGTTTCTTCACTTTCAGTAATTTCTTACAACGAGTAAGACAAAAAGTTACAAAACAATACAGAACTGAAAACGTTCATTTTATTAAAATGTATGAAGTGTTAATTTTTTAAACGTTTTTTACCATTAATGGGACATTAAAATACAACAAAAAATCATTTAAAAGTAAAAAACACTTAACATTATTTTTTATAGTTAAGACGAGTTTTAAAAATCTGAAAAATAATAACCAGTGCATGATTTCTTCTCACAGCAGCTGCAGAATCCTTACACCTAACGTCAGGACAAACGATGTTCATTTGTTCCCCTTACAATGAACCTGCGCTGGTCAGAAACACAATGCCTTTGCTTCCCACTATAAATCCTTAGCTTTCTTTTTAAATATAAATCAAAAAACTAATCTAAAAACAGATATAAAATAATATACTATGTAATAGACATTTATATCGTTTAAATAACGATAACAAAGGTTGTATTCTATAACTAATTGTGGCTCTAAAATTGTGTTTACTTACACGGTAAACATACAACATAACAGGACAATATAAGGGGCCTTCAGGAAAAGAGCGTACGCAATGGCCGGCAACACATCTGTGGTTCCTCTGGTTGCAGATGTTCATGGGGGTCGGATCAATTAATTTATTTGATCCGCTGCTCGTTTGCTCTCTTCTCACATACCAAAAATGGTGTGCTTTTATCAGCCCGTAACTTTAGCAATGATTATACAGAAGTGTTAAAACAATGACAAAATTTTGTCACAACTTATTTATCTACCACATTTTGGTGCAAAGTTTTTAAAGCAGGGCAATATAACTTTGTGCGCCCGTTTTAGATGGATTCAACTTTAACTATACTCATTTAGCGTAATCTAACGCAAATTGTGCTACTAGTTAAGTTAAATCTCGTTCATAATTACGGTATAACTCGTAAAATCATTGACTTTCATTTAATTTTCTACAATAAAAAGCTTATCTGTATCTATACTAATATTATAAAGAAACTTTGTATTTTTGTATTTTTGTTTGTATTGAAATAACTCAAGAACTACAGGGCCGATTCCAAAAATTCTTTCACCAATAGAAAGCTACATTATCCCCGAGTAACATTGGCTATATTATTTAAGTTCAACGCGGACGAAGTCGTGCACAACAGCTAATCTAAAGCTTTCTATTGAAAAGTCTTACTAATATTTTTATTTGAAATTGTAAATTGTATTGTATTATAGTATTCCTATCCTGTAAGACTATAGTATTTTTCGTACGTTATTCGATGAGTTAATATCATAAAGTAATAAAATAATTAATACATGCTGATAGTTTATATCTTAAATGAAGATATTTATTCTGCATAAAAATGCTACACTTTAATTCGAAAACTTTTGTTTTAAATAAAGGTCATTAAAATGTGAGGCGAGCTCTCAAAAGTTTTATACGATTTCATTAATAAACTTGCATGAACTGCATATATTGTGCTTCTCAAACTCCACGTGCGATATTAATAACTTTGCAGTTGTGTTCTAATTTGGATCAAAAAGTTTTCAATTGTTTGCCGCATGAACTTTTAATGAAGTATAGCAAATTATAACTGTAAAGTATTAGAATAAAACTACAATAATTTAATTTACGCTAACTAAACCTAAATTACGTCGCCTTATAATTCACACTATTAAAAATTCCATTTTGTAATAAGTAATGATTCGGGTAACTAAAACAGTACTACGACGCTTTTGCTTCGGCGTCTCTACGCTATAGCTACGCAGCGCTACGTCTTTGCTACACTATTTGCTGCAACGTTGCTACACTGTATCCTACGTTGTTGCTCCTCGTGGCTACGATTTTGTTAAGCTATTGCTACGCGTTTACTATAGTTTTCTAAGATTGTGTTAAGTTATTCTACGATTACTCCACGTTGTCGTCTACGTGGGTTTCTAAATAAACCTCAAAGTAATATTGTAAACAGAAGTTTTAGGTCCCAAAAACAATTTTATAAATTGTTACACAACGGCGTAGGATAAATAAAACAAAGTTTAGACGCGAGGCGCTTAAACAAGCATGATGTAAACCAAACTACGTTTGGAAAATATAACAAGATACAAACTCTAAAACATTTAATTTAAAACTTCAATCGTATCGAATTTAATAAAAACACCTAAACACAAGTAAAATTAAGGGTTTCAAATTTTATCAAGAAAAAGTATTGAAGTGAATATAAATATTTTTAACTTATTTCTAACTAGTTGTTCGTTCACATCGAATTAAAAAATGTAGGTAGGTTTGCTCGGGGATAATGTAGCTTTCAAATGGTGAGAGAATTTTTGAAATCGGCCCAGTAGTTCTTGAGTTATTTCAATACAACCAAAACTACAAACATACAAAGCTTCTCTCTTTATAATATTAGTATAGATTATAGAACTCACGCAACTTTTCCACGACGTAACTTTATAGAGCAGTTTGTTTTATCAGCAGTACAAATACTGACTGTGGCTAACTTCATTTGCATAGATAAAATAGGGCAGCTAAAGTTAAATGGAGCACAGCACAGATCTAGCTTTTTACGCCGTCTGTACTTAAATCCTTCAACAGTATTACGTATTCATGATAAACTAAGCTTACCTTAATTTTGAGCTCATACAAAATCAAAGAGATTCAAATAAGGTAATTATAGAGCGGACATTTCAAACAATTCTTCTTTAATTTAAGGTTTTTGGACCTTGTTGATGAAGCCCCTTCCCTCTCTTTGTCCTTTTCCACCGAGGGGTAATGCATTTACGCACCCCTACGCTGGACTGTGCAATTGCGTAGGGAATGTGGGACACGCCTAGAGTCGTTCGTTCTCTTCTTTTATTTTTACGTAGTAAAAATCGAACTGCACATGTACACGTATCAAATTAGACTTCTTACCTAGTGGTGAAATAATGTAGATTACAACCACAGTTATACTGTCGCGTCTTTATCTATATTATATTATATGTCGTTATATATAATATACAATTATTTAAATAAAGGTAATAAGGTCAAAATGAAACTCAGAGCTTCATTTCTTTTCTAACATTTCCATTCGAACAAAGAAATACTGGTAACGATAATATTTTAAAATATTTCTCTGTCTCCGTCACATAAAATATTCATTTCTGACATTAATGCTTTCATAATGCCGAGTTATTTAATATTACTCTTTGTTCATGTTGATATTGTTTCTTTTTCATGCAAATACATCTTTTTCTACTATTTTCGAGAGCTTTACATTAGATTATTATTCATAATAATAGTACTAGAGAGTGTTTTCGAATTAGATCTAATGTAATTAGATACATGATTAATAGCAGTACATTTTACAACTAGGTATAAAGAATAATATTATTTCAGAACTTAATTTTAATAAACAGAATTATGAGTCAAGCGCCGGAATTTTCAAACGCTACTCAAATATTTAATAGCGTCTAACATGTTAAGTCGACCATCACCAAATTTAACGGCGATCTCGTTTTTTCTCATGATTTTGGCGTCTGTTAGATTTTAAGCGACGCTTAAATTTGAGTAGCGTTTGAACATTCCGCCGTAAATTATGCTGGTTATTTGTAGTCAAATATTATCTTTATAACTTTAAGATATATCAATATTTTAACCGCGAAAATTTATCAACAAAATGGGGACCGCAATCCTCGCGAGTCTGGTATCTATCATTTCGTGCCTATAATTACTGTAATATGAAAGAGAAATGGTTATCCTTATCGTATATCTTGCAGTAGCGAAGTGTCAACATATTTCTTATAAATTGTTCGTATATTCACGTTATAAATTATTAGAATTAATATTTTTATACATCGTCTTAAAAATGTTTAACAACGATATAAGTAGTTGAGTAATTTGAAGAATAAAATACATGTATATAATAATGTATATATATTATAATAGTTTATCTGGAGCGGTCTGTAACAGTATAACGGCCAGATCTTCAAACACTAAAATATGTAAAAGCGTCTTACATGTTAAGTCCACGAGTAAACTCCAAATTATACGGCGATCTCGTTTAATTTTGACGTCATTTAGATTTTAAGCGACACTTACGTAACGAAGTATTTGAGTGACCTTTGAACATTCGGCCTTATAATTCGTAAATGTAATATATTATGATTCTTACATCTTAAGCCTTTATTTCTAAAATTAAATAAAACATAGTATTCATTATGTTTTCTTTAATAATACAAGCCTGAAATCTGAATACAGAGAATCATTTTAGATACAAGAGTCTCAAGAAACAGCCCATTAAATAAATGAGGCACGTAAATGTACTGAAATGTATGAAAATGACGAAAGCTTTGTGAATACCAGTCAATTACATCCCACGTCACTTAGTCGGGACTCGTCTGCCACAAGAGACTACCTATGTCACTTATATTTCTACGTTTTTGTACCCTTTAATGGTTTATTTTACTATGTTTGTGCAACCAATTAAATCTTAAAAAGACTAACGGCCAAATCTTCAAAGGCCACTCAAACTTCGCTTAAAATCTAAGTGGCGTCAAAATTAAACGAGATCGCCTTAGAATTTGAAGTTTAAGCGTGGATTTAACATGTAAGACGCTCTTAAATATTGGAGTAACGTTTTAAAATTCAGTTGTAATAGAGATTATCGTCATTATCATCTCATCCACATTTTCCTCTACTCGAATGCCCTCAGGATGCTCTCGTATTCTTAATCAAAGCGATTTTAGAAATTAAAATAGTTTTATTAAAACTTATTCAATAAAGAAATATATTTAAAATATTGTTTATAGAAAATCTATATTTTTAAAGTCAATAATAAGTTATCTATACTAATACTATAAAAAAACTATGTTTGTATTTTTGTATGTAGTGAAGTAACTCAAGAACTACTGGATCGACTACGGGGACGCGAACAACAGCTAGTTTGTAATAAATTAGTATATAACATACTAGCTGTTGTGCGCGACTTCGTCCGCGTGGAATTAGATAATATAGCCTATGTTATTCGGGGATAATGTAGCTTTCTAACGGTGAAAGTATTTTTGAAATCGGTCCAGTAGTTCTTGAGTTATTTTAATACAAACAAAAATACAAAAATACAAAGTTTCTCTCTTTATAATATTAGTATAGATGACACCGTTACAATCCAACGTGATAATGCGACCAGCGTTTTGGAAACGTTCCCAGCGGACAGCGATATTATATTTTATTTTATTTTTATTTTATTTCTAATTCTTTTGTACAATTTTTTATTTATTTTAACTGTAAATAGAAATACACGTATGACACAATAACTTCTAATAACAAAAATAAAATATTAAAGAACCTTAACGCTTACTGTGCGTATCTACAGTACGCATTAATGTTTATATTCACAAAATATTTAATTTTATCGATTCAATTCTCGCGTTATACAATCGTTTATATTTCCAACTCTCGAATGGCAACACATTATAATTATTCCCAGAAAAGGTTCGCAGGCAATACTCGTATAAACAACGAGGTGAAATTTCAAATAATCCAACAATAACAGTAATTTTGAATTGTTCATATAAAATACGATCTATAATATAAAATAAATGTTGGTGTTAATTTTAATTACAGCTAAAGTTAGATACTTTAGCGTTATTATTACAATTTAATATGAAACATAACCGTAAAATTTAGTACAGTGTTACTTGAGAGAAAGACTTTCCCTTTTTAATAAAAATAACAATACTATTTATTTATATGCTTGTTTTTTTTTTATTTCAGTATGTGTCGGTTAAAATGCTTATTAAGACGTGCAATATATTATCGTGGTTGCGGGATAGCGGTGACATAAGATTAACACAAGTTCAACCTTACAAAACTAATAACTTTAAGTGCAACTTGCGACGTGCAGGACTTTAAAGGATAGATACTAAGCGTCTAGTAATGGTTGATTGCTGTTAACAAATGTTTACTATAAAATAAAAGGGCCATTTCTTTTTATTAAAAAAAAAAATCTAATTAAATTCATTACCAGCTCACTATACGTCCCCACTCTCGGGGCGCGGGGTCTACCCTCTAGGGGTGACTAGGCCATAGTCAACCACGCTGGCCCAGCCGATATGTGCAGGTTGCATCACGATGTTTTCCTTCACCTATTCCTAAGCGCTATTCGCACCAGGACAGTATTTTAGTCGAGTAGCAAGTAGCATTTATCCGAACAAAGGATTTACTAATGTTCGGACTCGTTTAAACCTAAACCTACGCAGTAGGGTAGTAATTTAATAACTAAACGTGTCCGAACATAATAGAGTGTGTACAAGACTTAAGAGCGTCGGTTTCGTACATATGAAATTCGAAAATCGAAAAATACTTTGGAACATGGCGGGATTCGAACTCGGGACCTGCAGATTACATGTTAAGAGCTAAACCCCTGAGCCACCGACGCTTAATTATCTCTCTAATTTAATTATTTTAACGTTAATTTCTAATATCGAACTACGGGCTAATAAAAATATTAATCACCAAAGCCCTTATTGTGCAATACACAAGCGTCCTTCGCCTTTCACACTGTATTTTTTTTCTTTCAGATGGATTGCGATCCAAAAAACAGTTAAGTTTTTCGGTTCGCAATCCACTAACTTCAGACAGACTGTAAAATCAGTGGATCGAAGTAACTTCGTTATCGTGGAACCAATCGTATTGGGAAAAGCCAAAGCCACGTATGTCACTGACGAGTTCATGTTCGCTGCACTTCAATTATATTACCGATCTTGCAAACTTTTTTACTTAGTTACTTAACTTACTTTAAGTTAGAAGTAAGTATTATTTTACTATTTTTAAATACAGCCAAACTTAAATAAACCAGACCTAGATAAGCGAGAAACCTCTATAAGCGAGAGTCAAACTATGGTCCCTAAGACTCACCTCCATAAGCGAGAAACTCGGATTAGAGAGAAACCTCTATAAGCAAGACAAATATCGTGGTCTCTTGGCCTCTCGCTTTGGATAAGTTCAACTGTATCTTATTTACTTGATTTGCATTCGTCACAAGAGCGAATAATAGTTCTTTTCATAACTATCCTGAATAAAAACATAAAAAATAATTTTACTTTGAGATGGATAGTAATATAGTCATCAGATAAAGTTATTAAAATAACCTAATTGCGATTATTTGTCGAAATTATTCATAAATAAAACATAGCTTTAAAAATAAAGTTGGTGTCAATGAGTCATGGCATTTAACAGATAAATTAATATAATATTATAAATTAATTCCATTATTTGCACTAATACTGGAAATGTCATTTCACTTGGAGTAATTGATTACCGTAACTTCTATACCAAGCATAAGTTACTCTTAGTTTTTGCTAAGTTTCACTGTTAAATCCAACTGCAATTTGAACATTTCAAACTCTTCTATCAAACTAAGAACATCATGATTATTATGACTAAATATTAGTAATGTAGTGTTGTAGTTCGACCTATGATGGGCTCCATTTTCCGCAACTCCATAACTAGCGCGTATTTTGCATGCCTTCACACATATCTATGAATTTCTTCGCCGATATGTGCAGGTTGCATCACTATGTTTTCCTTCGACGTAAGAGAGTCGGGTAAATAACTAGATTTTATTATTTATTCTAAATCCTTAAACCAGCTTCTAAAAAGCCAGCATTTTTTTTTTGTTAAAATGTCTCCTATGAAAATATTTCGATTAGAAACAGAGTAGCTTCAGTATTAACAACAAAGTTTCTCTCCTGCAATGTTTTCCACGAACAATAAATTCGCAATAGTAAGTCAAATATTTATTAAAAAATACCCAAAAATATTTAACTTTATTTAGTCAATTAAAAGATTTCAACATTTGATTGCAGTATATACTATTTCGTTATAATATTAGTCGCCTATCTTTTTCAATACTCGTAATAATAATTAGTTAAAAATCTTTTTTACAACTTATTTATAATTTCAGATGAGAAATGAATTAATTTCCTTATAGAGTTTATTTTTCATTTAATTAAGAAGACAGAGTTAATTAGGCTTGAAAAAAACTGGTTGCTTTTTAGTCCGAAAACAAAAACAAGAGAATTCAACAAATTTAATTAACGTCAGAAGGATTTTTCCGCGTAAAAACGTCTCATTTTCTGTTCAACCTACCTTAAATACAGACGTACTTGTTCGATAGGCTGTTTCTTTATTCATCTAGTTAATTGTGAAATCTATACTTAATATTAGAAACAGAGAATCTTTGTATTTTTGTATGTATTGAAATAACTACTAGGCCGATTTCAAAATTTCTTTCACCATTCGAAAGCTACATTATCACCGAGTAAGTAAGCTATATTATTTCATTACACGCGGACGAAGTCGCGCACAACAGCTAGTAACAAATAAAAAAACATTTTTTTTACTGCAACATGACTGTAAAACTTTCATTATATTTTACAGCTCCGTTATATCATAAACCGTTATTTTTATTTAACCTCAATAATAGCTTTTAAAAATCCCAAAACCCGCTATAAAATGTTACATAACGTAAACATTTCGATACCTTTGCGAGCTGTTTTTCATGTAGTAACCGAAAATTTTACGACTAGCAGAATAACGACTGAAGCAAAAAGACAAGGGACAGTATTATCGGGTCGCACTGAATATATGGCTCAAGAAAACTATTTTATCAGTAAAGATATCCTATTGCCCCTATAAAACTCACACCGAATGATCTACTGAAGAAAAACGGAACCTAATCTGTGTAACGTCAGGCTTCGATATTGGATACTTAATATCTTCTGTTCAAAAAAAAAACACAATTATCTTGTACTATTTTGATGGATACTTTAAAAATCATAATAAAATTTCCCTATGTAATCTACTAGCTGTTGTGCGCGACTTCGTCCGCGTGGAATCAAATAATATAACCTATGTTACTCGGCGATTATGTAGCTTTCTAATGGTGAAAGAATTTTTGAAATCGGCCCAGTAGTTCTTGAGTTATTTCAATACACACAAAAATACAAAAAATCAAAAATACAAAGTTTATAATATTATATTTTTTATAAAATTAGTATAGATATAGATAGGAAACATGAATTATAATTTGCTACCATTAACAGTAATTATTCCTTGTTGTACAATGTAGAAGTCCCTTTCATTTGTCTTTAAAAAAACAAATAATTACAATAAAATTAGTGTACAGATCATAATGTAAACCTAGTCTTCTCGCCTTTGAAACATTTTAAAAGTAAAGAGTTTTTGCACAAATATATTTACATATTTTTTTAATAATTTCTTCCAGATCGAATCTAATTTCAAGAAAACTCCGTCAAAGTCTTTCGAGTAGTAATTAGTTTACGCTTTTAATCAAACAAGCTACAAGAATAGACAGAGCTCTTTGTACCCTTTGTTTCATTTTATAAATAACACAAATTAAATCTAGTAATAAATTGTTTAAATTAAATTTTTATATCAGTAAATTTACTTTTATGTTTTAAAAAAAATCGTTATGTTACAATTCTAATACAGCAAAAGCATCCCTTAGTTAAAAGACAAACAATATTTGTGATAAGTAAGAACGTGTGCTACGAACGTGCTACGGAGCTGCTACGACGTTCACCACTTCATGTATTATTTGAATGGTCCTAAACATTTAACGTAGATGTAGTACATTTGCAGATTTTAGCTTTCCCTAATTTGCTAAATTCGCTTAGGTAAATTGATGAAATCCAATTTATTTATTACAAGCGCGTGTTACAAGCTAACAAATAACGTAATTACAAGCATTAAATATTTTGTATTTGCTGTCGATGCGTTTAATGTGTTAAATCCAGTCGTTTATTTTATATTTATTCTTTATTATCTATCCAATATTTGAAGATATTAAATAGTAGATAATCAATCCACTCAAAAAGTCGAACAACTCCATCGAATTAGAACCGTAAAATAACGATTGATTGATACACATTTATAAGAATATATTAAGTACCAAAAATCAATATATTGTTTACGCAAACCCTGAGTTTAATCCATACATATATTATTACATTAGATTTGTATAAACAGAAAAAGTAAAATTAAATCTTGATTGTTATTTACCACTAAGATGTTGTGAACATTATCCAATCAGGAATCTAATAGCTTCTATCCTGTAGTGAACGTGTCGAGATCAAATTATTATTATTGAATTAATTAATATCGACTAATGCAAATTGTAGGAAAGGTTCCGGAGAGTTAATAGGCATTTTGTATCACTATCGCCTGTCATGAACAGCTTTAATACGTTACTGTATAATCTATACTAATATTATAAAGAGAGAAAACTTTGTATTTGTAATGTAACCTAGGAATAACTGTGACACTTCATTATGTGATTACTCTACTTGGCTTATAAATAAAAGATTGTCTGACGGATTAAACAGCTTGGACTTACGCACGTATTTTATTTCGCACGCCACAGTATTTTGTATGTGTTTAAATAACTCAAGAACTACTAGGTCGAATTCAAAAACTCTTTCACCATTAAAAAGCTATTGTATATTAGCCCAGAGTAAC
>QDHC01001185.1:192746-204519 GCA_013186455.1 Papilio dardanus tibullus
GGAGGTCAAAGAAAATGCCTCACTTTTAGGTATCGAGTGTTCCATCTACAGTATAATATATCTTTGATTTTACATATGTCATTTTGTTTATTGTTTTATTTTAATTCATTATTCATTCTTCTTCTTCCTTTCATCATGTATTTTTTTATATTAATATATTTTATGTAATTTTTTTGTATTTTTTTTTCTTTTCAATTAACTTTTCGTCGTCAAATACTTTGTACTCAATCTGTTTGGATTAAAAAGATATACAAAGAAGTCAACACAACCGCAGTCGAAAATGTCTCTTTTAATCCGCACGGATTTGACGCTAAAGCTCAGTATTTGAAAGCGTAGCCATTTTGTTGTTGCGATACTTTCAAATATATATTTAATCAATGTTTTATTAAAAATAGAAAGTATAACCATTTCTTTGTTTTTAATAAGTATTTGATATACAGACGAACCTGGGTAAGCAAGAGTCCAAGAGACCGCGATATTTGTCTCCCTTATGGAGGTTTCTTTCTAAACCATTTATCTCGCTTATGGAAGTAGTTCACCGGGACCATAGACTCTCGCTCACATAGGTTTCTCGCTTATACAGGTTTGACTGTACTATCTTATTGAACCTACATAATTTTGTGCCCGAAGCCGCATCGATTGGTTTCAATTCTTTACAAAAAAATGCTTGTAGGACAAATATAACAAACAAATATTTTTACATAATTTAGTTCAAAATAGCTTATTAAATAAGTTATAATAAGTAATAAATATTATAAAGAGAGAAACTTTGTATTTTTGTTTGTATTGAAATAACTCAAGAACTACTGGGCCGATTTCAAAAATTCTTTTACCATTAGAAAGCTACATTATCCCCTTAGTAACAAATATTATTTAGTACCACGCGGACAAAGTCGCGCACAACAGCTAGTGAGTAATAATGAAACAACTAGTAAGTAACTCGCTTCAGTAAAAACAAATATTAAAGCGAAATTAGTTACAATTAGTTCAAAGTCAACATTAGCTATATAACTTTAAGGAAGTTTACTCTTGAAATCCTTTGAAGTGAGCTGTATTTAACCTTTGATAGAATCGAGAAAATTAATTACACATTGTGAGGATCGTACCCCAATATTATTCTTGATTACTTACGAATTACGAATGTATTGTCTAATTGAATAAAATATACAAGTAATCAAAGATTACTTGTTTATTCTATTTCTATTGGCTATCAGAAACTTGCAAAAAAACAATAAATATATTTATACTCCTCCCTCAGGCCGGCAACACATCTGTGGTTCCTCTGGCGTTGCAGATGTCCATGGGGGTAAGACCAATTAATTTAGTTGATGCGCTGCTTATTTGCCCCATCTCCTATAAAACAAATATTGTAGCAGGTCTCTAGATCGAAACAGGCGGGTTGCCCAAAGTTGCCAAGTTGCCCACTACAAAGCGATTGGATAACGAGAAGCAAAAATGTACGGAACTGAAAATGACGTTCGATATCTAACACGTGACAAGCACATGACTTATCGAATGTCCTTGTCAGGTTCATACATTTGCGTCGATTCCATCAGCGATATCGCCAATCGAAAGATACTTTGGATAGCCTCCCTGAACTTGGAAATGTTTTAATTCCTGAAACTTTTCTACATATTTTACACTGGAATTATATTTAAAATATTTACTTAGAAATTATTATTAAAAAAAGCCTTTTTGAATGTATCAAGACATATTAAAAGTAAAAAAATGAGAGCGACGTGATTAAAATGCAATAAACAACGGCTTCAGAATAAAGCAAATGCTTGAAATACAGAGCACTCTCGTTTACAGAAAGAACTCATTGCATTTTTCATAAACAATAAGCAAGCGTAGCTTTGTGAGGCCACTTTAATACAACTGTTGTTACGGAAACGTTAACCACAAAGTGTACTTGACTTTTACCGTTTTATTTATTCTTACTGTAGATAACTTGATTAATATATTTTTGTATTTTAATTTTTATAAATGTTAATATTAAAATATGTTTTATCTACTCTATTACAATATATAAAACAATAACGCTTTTTATGTTTGTCCCTATATATGCTTGAATCTTTAAAACTATGCAACGGATTTTGATGCGGTTTTTTTTAATAGATATAGTGATTCATAAAGAAGTTTTTATGTATAATACACTAGCGATCCGCCCCGGCTTCGCACGGGTACAATGCTAATACTAAATACAATACAGTAAAACTATAAACGTTGATTATAACAACCATACTAATAACAATTGCACCCGTACGAAGCCGGAGCGGGTCCCTAGTTTAAATATAAAAAAGAGACTAATTGAAAAAATGGTGTTCATTTGACTTATTTTTACTACTTAATAATGCCACATCGCATCCGTAATTGCTATTCATTTAATCAGATCTGATGTTACTTTTTTAAGTGTTTAAAAATCGACAATACACAAACGTTCATTATTAAGCATTTTTATACAATTAAGAAGCATAAATACAGAAGATAAACGCTATTAAATAAAACGTTTCTCCGTAAAATCCATTTCTTCCGCTGCAAGATCCCGCGCCTAATGAGCTAGAAATCTGCATCGAATGGTAATAATCCCTTAGATATTCATCTCTCGTATTTACAGTTCAAAAGAACTTGATATAACTTGAAACTGTGTAAACTTAGAATAGAATGCAATAAACCTCTTGCTACTAAGTTTCTTCCTAATTTCCTATTCGTGTCCTTGTTAAGAACTAGACAAACAATTTAGACGATGTCCACAGTTGATCTTAATGTGTGTACTATATTCCCGTTCGTTATGTACTCGTAGGTACAGTCAAACCTAGATATTCGTGAAACCTCCATAAGCGAAAATCATTCTTTGGTCCCGACGAGCTACCTCCATAAGCGAGAAACTCGGATTAGAGAAACCCCTAAAAGAGAGACAAATATCATTATTTATAAATACTGTTTTCTGTTTGTATTCAGATTAAGATTTCATCACTAACAGAAAGATCTTTTCTAAATAGTTTTTTATATATTTTTAGTCATTTTTGGGAACTAAAAAAAAATTAAAATCGATTTATTCGAAATAAATTCTTTGGTCTTTTCTTCAGACGCTCGGCTAAGTTACGGTCGATGCCTTCGACGAGGATGCTCTAATTACATTTACATAAAGTCTAATTTGGTTTCAAAGTTACACAAACTCTAAATTTTATCTCCAATTATTACCTTTGATGAATTTTCTATCTATAAAGTTTCCCTGAAATATTATCATCGCTTTCCCTAATTCTTAATTCTAAAACCAGTTACTTTTTTAATTTCTTCTACTTATATTATACTAATTTTTAAACTTTAGCTTTGTCCAATACTAAACCAGATCTACAAAAGTACCTTTTCTATGCATTTGACATATCTATACTAATATTATAAAGACAGAAACTTAGTATTTTTGTATGTATTGAAATAACTCAAAAACTACTGGGCCAATTTCAAAAAATCTTTCACAATTAGAAAGCTACATTATCGCCGAGTAACATAGAATATATTATTTAATTCCACGCGGACGGAGTCGCGCTCAACAGCTAGTTATTCATACATTCCTAGAATAATCACTGGGACATTTCAAGCAAAAAGTTTACGCTCGTTATGGCATATGAAACAAGCGTACATAAATCGGTTGTTTGCATCGCCTGCGTTCTGTTTATGCATTTCCTAGCGGGTTTGAATACAAATTGGTTCAACCGTAAGCTTCACCTGAATACATGGACTGTGATACTGTTTTATGGACAGAAAATAGTTTACGAATATTTTAATATCTTCATGTTATAAACAATTAACAAAACATCAAATAATATAACCTAAAATTGTAACTATTTTAAATTGATATAAATGCAAATGTTACAAACTCTCAGTAGTTTATTCAGAGCAAACTATTTCTGTAACTGCTTATTATGAAAATCTAATTTCACGTATGTTAAAGCGCAGTTCCATGAATTGCCTTCTTTGCAAATTCAATAAGGAAACAAATGCAATACTACATTTTGAAATACGAATTTAAGACATACATAGAAACATTGTTTTACTGTACAGTGTTTCCCAAAGTGTTTCAAGTGGTCCTGTGAGGTCGAGTAAGTAACTGACGAGAGAGTGCGATGGTAGCAAATAAAGTTGAGAATTCACGACGAGAAATCCAGAAGTTTATCGAAAACAATGTAACTCTGAAAGTCTACTAGAAAAATTGTCCAATACAGAAGTAAATTATGTACTGAAAACAAATTAGAATGCTTTAATAATTCATTTAAACCGTAGTTTCGTAATAAAAGCTGTAGAGTGGGCTTGTGTTCTATTTTGAGATGAGAATACATCGCAGCAGCACTCTGTCTATGCAAATGAACTTCTCCTGAAAGTAATATCGAAAAAATAGCGCTCGTAACGATGTTATGCTCATAGTAGCAGTTCCACAGTTGCAATTTTAAATTTTAAAATAAAATTGTGCTCGTTATAAGTAGCTTAGAAAGATTAGTTAATAATAAAATAAGATTGATGACTAATGTTCGTCAGGTTTGACTCCGATTGTGGATAGACTAGCGATTCGCTCCGGCTTCGCACGGGTGCAATTGTTATTAGTATGGCTGTTATAATCAACGTTTATAGTTTTTCTGTTAGTAGTTAGTATTTAGTATCAGCGGGCGAAGCCGGGGCGGGTCGCTAGTGCATTATACATGAAACCTTCCTTATGAATCACTCTATCTATTAAAAAACCGCATCATAATCCGTTGCGTATTTTTAAATATTCAAGCATATATAGGGACAAGATAAAAAGCGTTTTTGTTTTATATAATAGTGTAGATGCAGATTTGTTCACAATCAGTGACGTTAAATTATTTCTTATATAACTGTTAAAAAGTGACAAAACTAACTAAAAAGTTGTCTGCAACCTGTGCGTAATTAATAATCTGTAAGATAATTAGTACTGACGCCAATAACAAAATATCATTTTATCTAAATTTTAAATCAGATTATTCAAAACAATTCATTTTTCAATATTCCAAAATCACTTTAATTACGAACAAGAATTTCATTGGTTATTGAATTTTATAGTTAACATGTTTTTGGATATCAAATATATTTTTCTAATAGAAGATACAATAATATTTTATTTTCTTGATTGAATCCGCGAAGTTATCGAACCTCTAATGTTAAAGCAATATTGAGCCGCGTACTATCATATTTATATTAAATTCCACGCTGAAAATTAATCGTAAATATAGTATAGTATTTTATATTCTAAGATTATTTAAAGAGTGGTTAGTACAACATGTTTTCTAACATGGTTATTATCTAGTTATAAAATCAATTTAGCTTTGGTTATCATTACTCACGACTGATGTTCGAAAGCCACTCAAATATCTTACATGTTAAATCTACGCTTAAACTCCAAATTCTACGCGATCTCGTTTAATTTTAACTCCAATTTGAGTGGTATTTGAACATTCGGCCGTTAGTCTGTTTCTAGAAGAAATACCCTTGTTCTGTTATTGTTTGTTGATTGGTAAGTTTTTTGTCGTCATTTAAAATAATTGACATAAAAAAGGTAACAAATAATTGAAAAGAAATCTTAAAAAGGACTCGGTATTGTAGAAAACATGGCGACTAATGTAAAATTGCTGGTGTTGGAATGGCGCTAAAAGATTAACTCTCTACCATTACAAATTAATGCTGTTACTTAAACCGTAGCTCTGTGTTGGGGCGTACGTGTGACACTGCAAGAAACATGAATGCGGAAAACCCAACTTCGTATATCAGACGCTTAGAAAACAAAAAATAAAAGATAATTTCAGTATGTATTTCTTATTTTCATTATTTCCCTATAAGCGAGTAGCTGTTCGCGACTTCGTCCCTGTGGAATTAAATATATAGCTAATGTTACTCAGGGATAATGTAGCTTTCTAATGGTGAAAGAGTTTTTGAAATCGGCCGATTAGTTCTCGAGCTATTTCAATACATACATAAATGAAAAAAAACAAAGTTTTTCTCTATATAATATTAGTATAGATTATTACTTAACCGTAAGACGTAAAGAAGAAAAATTGTAAGATTAAATAAAAGATTTCAAGACATACCTACCTAAATCTTTCCAGTTTCTCAAGCAAACACTTGCAAAGTTTTATTTTATAAATACGCTGAAACTTTGAAACATTGAAATAGAATGTATTGAAGCTTTCTAAAGCTGTCTTCAGCCGTCTCTTACTTTAAAACAGCACTCTATTTCTTAACTGCTGTGAATCTCTTAAAATACGTAAGTGTAAACACGATGTTTTATTATGTAACAGTTGAATTGAAAATTTTATATAGGTACAGGAGAGGACTCTGGGTAAAAGATACTCGGGTATTTTCTTAATAAAACTCGTTTATTTTATATTACAAGAACAACTCACAT
This sequence comes from Papilio dardanus tibullus, assembly GCA_013186455.1. Taxonomy (NCBI): domain Eukaryota; kingdom Metazoa; phylum Arthropoda; class Insecta; order Lepidoptera; family Papilionidae; genus Papilio; species Papilio dardanus. The sequence continues at coordinate 199,162 of QDHC01001185.1, forward strand.
TCAAAGGCGGCTCTCTTCTCTCTCGAAGATGTATGTCAAACTTCTATAAGAATCTCAATAATAGAATTCTAAATTGTAAAATATTCTTTTAAAAAAAAACTAAATACAAAAGAGGTAACATCTTTACAGTACTTTGGATAACGAAAAAATATTAAGAAAAAAACATATTTTTTTACAAGACGTTGACTGAACATTGGTATGTACAAAATAAATCGTTTGAACGAAAAAATATCAATACAATGAACATCTTTCAAATTTAATTCCAATGATAACATTAACATCTTTGATATTGTAAATCCATTACTGTCCCTTTTATAACAAAAGTATTCACAAAGAAAATAACATTTCTAAGGAAAATATTGCTTTTTCCTGTATAGATGAAAAGAAAACATTTTCCAATTGATATAAATTTTAATTATAATTTACAATTCCGAGGTCATTGAGTATTTCCTCTTGGGGCGTTTATACAATAAAACGTAGAATATTAAGTGGTTTGGGCATAGATAAAATGAAATTAAACTTTCTTGGTAGGTAACAGAAAAAATATCTGATATTCACTGATCATTTAACTACATATACACAACATTCTTAGTACCTAAAGCTAGTTATTTCACAACGCAATACTTGCAATTTTTATATTTTATTAAATTAGTAAGTACGTCAGTAAAAACAAAAAATAAGCTATAAATTTTATTCCTGTTTCACGTTCCGAGCAATTTAATCGAAATAACGATGATGAAGCGCGGGATTGAGATCCACTTGTCGATTTTAATTGAGCACTTTCAGTTCGTCAGTCTAAAATAATTGAGCCTGTTTGATAGCAAGACGACCAACTAAGCGGAATTTGAAAAAAAAAACTTCATTTTGACATAAAAAGAGTTCTACAATGACAAATAATGTTAATAGACTTAGTGCGGGACTAGAATCAATTAATTAGTGATTATATAAAGAGACCTATATTTTTTGATTTCTCATACAAAATCTAAAGTTAGCCCCTCCCTTAGAGTTATATATTTAATGACTAAGAGTGGCAAAAAGAATCAGTACAATCTTTTTCCGTGATAGTTTGATTAATATAAAGGGAACTGCTTGCAAGTTTTGTTTCTTTTTCCATAAAAACGCATATAAAAAGTTTTTCAATTTTCCCAATATGTTGACGGGACTTTCTAAAACAGATAACGAAATAGCCTATTACTAGATTTTCTATATATTTCTAAAACATTTCCACCTGAGCCTTATATTTCCGAGACGTATTTCCAACCAATATATTTATCATCTCGCAAGTGTCACAATACTGTCGCATGAAAAATATTTTATCGCATTGCGTTATTTGACTTGGAAATATAATATTAAAACTACTAACACCTTTATCTTGTGGATTGTCATATAAATACTTGAATTAGGAATATTATTATATTGCAACAATTTTTATTTTATAATTTTTAACCGACTTCCAAAAAGGAGGAGGTTATCAATTCGTCTGTATGTTTTTTTCTATTTTTATGTTCGCCCATAGCTCGGCTCCTGGTTGTCCAATTATCATGAATCTTTTTTTATTCGAAAGGTAAAGTGTGATATTTAGTTCCATTACATGGTCCAAAATGGAAAACTATTCAGTAGTTTTTTTTTATTAAAAAAACTGATTGTCAATTTAAAAAGATTGTACAAAAAATATACAAACAACAACGGTTATTAATTACAAATGTTTGTGAGAAACGAGTTATTTAATTAATTTGAGTTATAAATGAGAGCGCACAAACTTCCTTGCTCATCAACATTCTCAAGGACAAACTCAACTAATTGAATAACTTCTTAAATTGTATGAAATAATTACAATATTTTTGATATAATTAACACTTTCAATGCCGGTAACTCCATTTGCAAGTTAAAGTATTATGAGAAAGAAAGAAAAAGAAATTTGACAAATGTAAGGAAAATAACATTACATACAGGGGAGTTACCTGCATACCGTTGGTATCCTACAGTCGCTTATATCTGAAGTTCATCGTTAAAAATGTTTTAACGAGAAAAGCTAACATTGATTTTCACGTAAAAGGTTCAAAGTAAACTAGTAAAAGCGGCAAGTTAATGACAACATAGCTCAAACTAAATCGTTGCGAGTTCATTTCTCTAAGTGCTCTCAATCGCTAGTGAGTCGGAACGATTTCGTTTAAAAAACGGCTCTTCGCTTTTTAAAATTCGTTAAAAAATCGATTTAAAAAATCTACAACGAATGTAAATATAACCTTAAATTATTTCGAACGTAAGCATGAGGATAGCGTTTGTCATTACACTGATTTTAAACATGTACTTTTTAAAATTAATGAATCTGACTAATATAAGTGAGACAGTTAGGATGGATGTTTGTAGGTATCTCCAGAATGGCTGAACGGGTCTCAATGAGTTTAATTATAACATAATCCGTAAGAACCCATAGTCATAGTTGTTTTTAATACCAGACGGAGTCGCGGGGGTGAGCTACTCAATTATAATGTCGAATACAATTTGGTTAACCACCGCCTGAACGCAAATAATGATTCGCAAATATGAAAATGGAAAAAGCATACTTATTTTTCAAATATAAACAGTAATCCACGTACAGAGTTAAATGTGACCTCTCCTTTGATCAGTATTTATTAACATGTTGTCCAAATGAACCGAGATATAATGGTACACCCGAGGCCTGCGTGAATAATGAAATAAACTCCATTACATTCGCTGCAATCAATAATGCAAAACCGGATTTCTCTTTAACGATACTTGCACGCAAATATTCAAATAATTAAAGGAGGTGACGTTAAGTTATTTGATTAAAAGATTTGCACGATAACGTAACGATATCACACCACATAACTTTAAAGTCACTCTTACTATTTTAGTAAGCAAAAAGCGTAAGCAAAAAGAATAACAAATGAGCACGACCTATTTGCACAAAAACACAGCATAATAACTTAGGATAAAAATTCGGCTTTAAGTAAGCAATGTTTAAAAATTAAAACAGTAGAAAAATATAAACAGTGCAATAATTAAAGCTAATGGTACTCCTAAATTGGACTCGTGCCACCGTGATTGTGTACAGAATCTTGATAATTCTCTGTCCGTACGTGCATTTCTTACACACTATCTTTTAACGTCCGTGTATAAAGAAAACAATGGACACAACACTGTCCGCATTTTTAAACACAATTATAAATTGATTAAAAATATCAAAGAATCACTTCGCAATTAAAAAACTAGTTCAAAATAACTGGCTGACAAGAAACAAAGGCGACACACCATATATATTGCACATAAATAAATCTTTGAAGAAAATAAATAAGTGTGCAAATGTCCGACAAGATTTAAAATATTCGAGTATACCAACATATTATATGAAATGAAGATTTAATATAAATGAGAATAACTGTGGCCCATTTCTTTATACCTTTAGACTCATTTATTTACATTTCAACTAGCGAAATAGAAATATAAATTCGCTGTCACAAGCACACGACAATTTACTATTCAGGAAAATATTTACCACCTTTTCCGCATGTAAATGTAGGCGACGAATCTTTAAGTGTGTACATTTTTGTTTTCCGCTTGGCATTGTATTAACCCTTGCCAAATGTTTTAAAAGTAGGCTGATCTGCTTTTAAGAATTGAAATGTACGTACGTTAATACATACAAGGAAGTAACTCATGTTTCTTAAAATGTCTACTCGTAGATTATAGAAAAAAGGGTCTAATATTGAAAAAGTGACGAAAAGTGTTTTATATATCTTTGAATCTATAGATTTATTGGATTTTTATTATCAGATTACCATAAAATTTTACAGCTAATTTCACTGGAAAAACTTTTAGTCGCTTGTTTTCGATAAACTTTTAATGTTTACGTTAGTAACTTGTAAAATTGAGTGTTGGCGTGAAAAAAACAACTTTTAGACGCCAAATACAGTGTTGAAAACTAATTTGGCTGTACGAAATAGACTTTATTCATATTGATTTACAATAAAATAGTGGTACAAAGGGGGAGACAATAATACCGTTCGGACCAGACTCAGTATTAACTCTTTAATATTTCGCTCGCTGTCGACCGCGACTCCGTTCGCCTGGAATTAAAAAAGAACTTAGTAAATCGCCTATGTTTTCCTCCAGAATATGTACATTGAACCACAACCATCCAAACTTATGATTTTATAATATTAATATTTTGAAATAACGCTATAAATAATTTAATAATAACATTCGATGCAGTTTGATGTTCATTACAAAATATATATCAAATGGATAAAAATATAAAAATATCACAATCGAACGTACTGATGTCAAAACTCTGTTAAGTCCAACATAAGCCGCTTTGATACAGCCGGCTGATCAGAATCCGATATCCCTGGAGCCGGATTAAAGTACTGCAAAACTTATTGTACCCTCTACACATGACTTTTATACCATATGATTTGTATTAAGCAAATTACGCCAGCAGGCAGCAATTATTAAATACCGAAATAATTATATGCTGATAACTAAGCACGTGCTCGTCAAATATCCATGTTCGAAATCTAGAGGGTTACCCACAGTACATGCGCTACAAAGCGATTCATAGCGAACATCAGGCGAGTTGCCTGGGAACTGATTATAGCGTTCGATATATCCCACGTGACTAGCACATGACTTATCGAATGTTATTGTCAGTTTCATACATTTTTGTCGATTTCATCAACGAAATTCCCAAATGAAAAATACATTGGATATCCCTCCTGAATTGTTATACGAGCCTAGTCTGCCGCAAAGCTGAATAGCTTGTGGTCAGTATCTCGGGAAAGTTTCATTTGTTTTTTGTCCATTCATTCTTTCAACATGCCCATTGTTTTGTACGTCTTTATTCACTTTTCCTTACTTCAATTCTATTTGGAATAACTAACTAATGAATTCTAGTAAATGTCGCAAATTAACAACTACTACAGCGTCGTCAGTTGCGAACTGCTTTAACTAAATGCAGCATAGTCAAGTTGTCCGCACCTTTGACCCCATTAGGCTAATACTGTCTTGTAGTCCATGCTTCTCCATAATCTCATTTACATATTCTTTTTATTTTGCAAAGACACGATGTTATTTATGATCAGCGACCCTCACCAGCTTTGCACGGGTGTAATGCTGATACTAAATACATTACAGAAAAACTGTGAGCGTTTTATATGTACCTTCCTCTTCAATCACTCTAATAAAAAACCGCTTTAAAATCCCTTGCCTAGGTTTAAAGATTGAAGCATACATAGGGATATAGGGACAGAGAAAGCGACTTTGTTTTATACTATTTTTGACGTGACAACGTCTTATAAATTGGTTTGCCGGGTGACACTTCAAGAAACTGCGTTA
>QDHC01001185.1:217840-245063 GCA_013186455.1 Papilio dardanus tibullus
GGTTTCAACTGCATAGTCAATTCAAACAGTTAAAACTGTGCAGTTAGAACTAAACATCTGTAGGCGGATTTAGGAAATCGCTTGAGAGCGAATGCACTTTGTCAAGGGAAGATGCAAACATTTTTAATACAATAATTATTTTGACAGTGGATACTTACAATTAATTTCGAGCATTAACTACGTTTTTTCTATCAGTCTTCAGATATCATACCTTTATCAATGACTTCGAGAAAATGATCGCTAGCATAGTTTTTAATTCACAAATAGTCTCTTTAAAAGCTTAATTACACTAACAAGAGATAGTATAAATTTATCACTTTATCGGCCAAATATTCAAACGCCACTCAAAATCTAACTGGCGTCAAAATAAAACGAGATCGCCGTAGATTTTGTTTAGTTGAGTTTAAGTGTGGACTTAACCCGTAAGACGCTCTTAAATATTTGCGTGGCGATTGAAAAATCAGCCGTAAGTACGATAAAAAAAACTAAAATATCCTTACAAAATAAGAGAACTACAAAATAATATTTATACCCTTTCGGTAAACAAAAAAAATTTAGTTAAAAAAATCGTTTCTAACTTTCTCTTATGAGATTTTTAGTAGTATTCTTAACAAATGTCATCAAATTTATTTGTATTTAAAATAATAGATACTAATATAAAATTAAGTTTAAATTTTTACCTCTTTAACTTCGTTTAACTCAGTCAATTCAGTATCTTCATCGGATACTACACCATTACCATTCGCCTTATCTATATATAAATCGCCTTGTAACAACATTTGTATATCATGCAAGCTTTTGTCACGTGTTTCAGGCACAAAGAAATAAGTAAATATAGCACCACTAAACGTTACGAAGGCAAATATCCAAAATACACCAGTTAAACCTAACAGATCTTTCATAAGTTGGTATCCTCTCCCTACAATAAAACCTAGTAGTCCTCCAAAAATATTTAATGACGTCATAGCAACCGCTTTTACGTTTAAAGGAAAGATCTCAGCAGGAACGATTCCTATGACAGAATTGAAACCTATAGTTGATACGATAGTCGAAATTAGGATTCCTATAAATGTAAGTATGCCGTACGGGCTGAGTGATGCATGGTCGATCTTCACAACGTCTAATAAGAAGAAGTATGTGCCAACAACAGCGTAAGAGACACCAGTGCCGAGTAATGAGTAAATAATTAACGGTCGACGTCCAACTCTGTCCACTAATACGGACGATATCAAAGCTGAAAAATAAACATTGTTTCATCGAATCATTATAAATCTAAGTAAATGCTTAATTTTATCTGATACTAAATAGTTTTCTCTGCGCGAAATTAAGAAAAAACATGGTAAGTAGACTATGTCTTCTTTTAGTCTGTGTTACATCTAAAGGCTTGTTCGCACCAGGATAGTATTTTAGTCGAGTAGCAAGTAGCATTCATTCGATCAAAGGATTTACTACTGTTCGGACTCGTTTAAGCCTAAACCTACGCATTAGGGTAGTAATTTAGTAACTAAACGTGTCCGAACAGCAACATTTTAGTAGAATAGATTAGTAAATCCTTTGTTCGGATACTTGCTACTTGCTACTCGACTAAAATACTATCTTGGTGCGAACAAGGCTTAAACCAAACACCAAGATAACAACTCATCATTGACAACTCGATCACGATGAGTATTGCATAATCTGTGGAAACTTTTCAATTTTCAATAGTTCCTATAGAATTTAATTTAGTTTCATGATTATTCTACTTTAATTATAAAAGTAAAACGGTTTCTATTAAAGCGATGTAATAATGTATACTTACAGACACCAAACTTGACAGCTCCGAAAACTATAGCTATAGTCGCAGGCGCCATTTTGAATTTGCTCTCTTGCACGATAACTATCAAATATTGCTGTATCGCCATAACGCCGGTCAGTATTTGAGTCATTTTCATAACTGGAATTTTTTTTATGCATAAAATAAATTCACACGATTCACAGACATTTTGTGTTCTTGCGGGTCTTTCCAACAAGTTATATTTATTTATAAAAGGCAGGTAAAGAAATGGAGCATACATCATCATCCTGCCTGCCCTAGTCTCTATGAAGGGTTGGCTCAGTATGTAATCCATAATAACTTCATAATTCTCTATCAGCTGTTATATTTGAATCTAGTCCTTTTCTCAGAATCCATCCATTTGTACTTGTTTTGTCCATCTTCTAAATTTTAATCTATCAGATACCTACCTGCAGCTATAACTACGGCCTTCCTATACTGCTTGCCGGTGAACAGTTCTTTTGCAGAACTTGAACTACGCATTTCATTCTTAACACCATTTTGCATCATCTGTAATTCTTCTTCTAAAGCCTGGAAATTTAAATTTAATAAATAACCAATCTTTATACCCGTAATTAATTTCACAATTATGCATTCGCTAAAAAAATATTGATTTTCTATAATATTTGGTGTCCATGGAGATTTGTTAAAATATAAAGCCGGCTACAGACGCTTCAGTTTTAACTGTACAGTTCGACTGCGCGGTTAAAACTGACGTGTGAAGGCAAAATTGAGAACTACTCTGTGCACTTCAAATTGACGCGTGTACGCCAATTTGCACAGTTAAAAACTAAACGTCTGTAGCCGGCTTTAAACGTGCCAATACTTACCATTACGTCTAAATTTCTTAATTTTGCCAATTCATCTCTCGCGGCATTCACTCGACCTTCTTTAAGATGGTAATATGGTGATTCAGGTATCCACCAACATCCGAGAAAGAACAACACCGGTAACGGCAGTAACGAATAGCTCAATACTTCGTAATGCAGAAATGGACCAACGCACATCACCAGCAAATTGCCGAAGTTAAACATAAATCTGGTCACAACGTTCAATGATCCCCTGAGCTCCTTGTATGATATTTCTACTAAATACATTGTTATCACCTGCAAGAAATGACACAAAATAATCAAGTCCCTCTCAAAACAATTATTGTATTATTAGCTTTCTACACACAGAAAAAAGTTAATACCAAAGAGATATTATACATAGAGGGAGCGCTCCATACTAAATTGACGTTAAAATGCGTGCAGGGAAAGAAATTATTAAAAAAAAACTTGCGAGTATCGTGAATAAAAATCCCAAGTTTGATAAATTGTTTTTTTTATTTTTTAAATAAACAGCAGAATGAACTAAAACATTTATTAAAATGTTAATTATCGTATTTCATTATTATTATTTTAATTAAAACAATTTAAATCCAAAAAAATAACAGTGACTATTTTAGTTTTATGATTGTTATAAATGTTTAATTAGCGTTTTAAAAATGTCTCGATTAATTATAATATTAAACTTTAGTAAACTTACTATGAAATAAAATTTAAATTTGCGAAAAGAGGTTACATTCAGTCGACTTTTTATGTCGACAAATATAATTTAGAGGTCAACACTAGGGGAATTCTCCCTACGTGAGACCTCCGGAGGTCAAAGAAAATGCCTCACTTTTAGGCTTCGAGTGTTCCATCTATAGTATAATATATCTTTGGCTAATACGTTAAAATACTCACGGTCGACAACATTCCTGTACCGAATCCCCAAAAGAACTTTGTAATATACAGCATCCAGCCGTAGGAAGCATATATCACAAACATCTGAAAATATCACAACTGTTTTGGTAACAATTGGATAGAACTGGCAACATTCCAGCTCTATTGCAACTTTGGTAAGAATTGTAAAAAAAAATATAACAAAGTAGTATAATTAAACATGGATCTCAACATTTTATTAATCAAATTAGTGAAAGCTATTAAGAATAAAAGAGTAACATCATCGAGAATGACTCTCTAACGCCTTTCCCCCCTCCGCCCCTTCCCTCTCTCTTTCTCGTTCACACTCTTTCATTATATTTCTCTCTCACTCTCCACTCTATCTCTATAATTTAGTTCCACTCACCGTTCCAAGGGCAATGGGCGCCGCACTGCCCAGCACAGTAACTCGGCGGCCGAAGTTATCCGAAATATACCGAGTGAGCAGACTGCCGGACATGAAGCCCAACGGATTTATTGCTACCATCCATGACGCCACGTTCTTGAATAAAAAATATACTTTTTTTGTAGTAGGTAAAATATTCTGTAATTCCTCTTTTTTTAACTGCATCTTAATTTTTTTATTAAATTATTATATGTATTGTTACTTTATTAATATTTCAACTACATATTCAAGTAAAAGCTTGAAAAAGTTGTGCTAAGAAATGGTACAATGATCGAACGGCGGGAATCGAACCCACGGCCACTAGATCGGTAATAGCCCTTTATCATAGGATTAAATAAAATCTTACATCTGTGACTCGAACGTTAGTTTCGTTGTGGTGGAAACGCGGCAGGACGATCGTGGGCCACGCGGATGAAGCACCCATCGTCAGTGTAGCCAGTGACACTTAAAAAAAAACATTTCTTTTTATTAATAAGTGTCCCTAAAGCCTTGTACGCACCAGGATAGTATTTTAGTCGAGTAGCGAGTAGCAAGTATCCGAACAAAGGATTTACTAATCTACTGTACTAGAATGTTGCTGTTCGGACACGTTTATTTACTATCCTAGTGGTTTAGGCTTAAACGAGTCCGGACAGTAGTAAATCCTTTGTTTGGATAAATGCTGCTTGCTAGTCGACTAAAATACTATCCTGGTGCGAACAAGGCTTAACTTCTCACTTCATATTTAACTTTAATTAAAAACGGTAAAACTTACCTGAAAATGCGACAAGATACTGCGCTCCTTTGCCACGATCCATTATCTTAAAAAAAAAGAAAAACTAATAAAGGTACAATGTTTCTAAAAGCTACTATATGCACAGAGACACAAGTGACAGTAACGGGTGATGAAATTATACTAACCAAATTCAAAGGTGTACATTGCTTATATCGGACTTAAGCCCGAGTTAATAAGAAAAGGGCTTTCCCCGGCAGTTCTATACGGGACTCGAACGTCTTATAGTAAAGTATTGTATGCACCAGGATAGTATTTTAGTCGAGTAGCAAGTTGCAAGTAACCGAACAAAGGATTTACTAATCTACTCTACTAACTTGTTGCTGTTCGGACACTTTTGGTACCTAAATTACTATCCTAGTGTGTATATTTGGGCTTAAACGAGTCCGAACAGTAGTAAATCCTTTGTTCGAAAAAATGCTACTTGCTACTCGACTAAAATACTATCCTGGGGGGTTACCGAAAATATCTTTCGATTGGCGATATCGCTGATGGAATCGAAGAAACTGACATTGACATTCGATAAGTCATGTGCATGTCACGTGTGAGATATCGAACGTCGTTGTCAGTTCCATACCTTTTTGACGTTCGCTATAGAATCGCTTCGTAGCGAATGTACCTTGGGTAACCTCCCCGGTGCGAACATGGCTTAACTTTGAGCAGTAAGATTCGTAACGACTACTTACTTGATAATCAAATCTAATGCTAAGCAGCACTTAAATCTCTTATTAATTAACAAGGAGAAAATATTAGTTCGGTTGCGTTTTCTTAATAATATTGTATTAATTTTATTGATTTTGTTTATTTATCTATTCAAAAAATGCGTAAGTAAAACGGTAATAAAACAATGTTTCTAGGGGATGAAACACTAACACAAGCGCACTGTTATCGTAGATGACATTCATAATGTTCATAATGTTAACAGATATTCTAGCAGTGAAAACGCACGGTTCTAGGACGAATTATGTTTATTTTATTATGTTTTTTTAATTCTACATCTGTATAATAACTGATTAAGGTCAGTTTTTAAATTAACGGTTTTATAAAAACACAAATCGACGGGATCCCCCGACGTATGGGCCTAATGAATTATTTTAATGAATTGCATCATACTATCTTCAAAAAATATCTGTTTATAATATTTAATGTAATGTTTTAAAGGGAGCAACATAAATGATAACCCACAATGTATTATTAAAACGTGTGACTCGGCCTTTATAACAACATTGTTGTAATCAAACAACTTTTTTATAAGTATAGACTGTGACATTGTAACATATTGCTGTCTCGATTTTTTCTAAGGGAAGGTGAGGGATGACGATACATACATGTGGCACTGCAGTTGAGACCCACAGTAAAGCTCTTTGTAAACTAGCGATCGTGTCTATGCGATTATACCTAATGTCTGAGCGACTTACGCAATACAATCACATACTCGTTCATACATTTCTACGCTTCTCTTTGTATTGCGTTCAAATCGCTTATTATCATAGCTTTGCGTACGAAAGGCCTAAGAGTTGCTGGAATTGTTCAGGGACAGAACAACTACACAGATACCTTTGTTATTGTTTTGTATAAACTTCCTGTTACATAAGATAAGACCTAACCGTGCGTGATGTAATATGATCTGGGTGAGCTATATGACGCCTAGTCTAGACGAATTAATCAAAAGTTAGATAAGCAAGTTATTAACGGTTAGTACTGTTAAAGAGTTACTTTAAATTTTTACTACGTTAGTATTATGTCTAATTTATAACTTCAAAGTTGAACTTTCTCAATACGTTTAGTTTAGCCAATAATTGATCTCGATCCAGTTTTCCTCAGTATTATTTTTTATTTTAATTAAATTGACCCATTTACCGCAATAGTAAAACAAATACCCAATCTATAATTTGGAAGATCCTTATTCCAAACGGTAATCTAGTCGATGATCAAGGGGAAAGGGGACAACTGCACTTCCCCTCTGACGGCGCTCATGTACATCTTACCCTCTCATAAAACAATTAAAATTATCGTAGCGTCGATCGTAAAACGTGCTTAAAGCTACCGCGTTTATCTCCAGTTGCGGTTTATAATATCCGGAAACCGATATCGACGCGTATCCGACTAATGAGTGACGCAAACTATTATTGATCAACAAAGTTATTGATAATTTAATAATACAATAGAAACTATACAAATCTATACTTAATATTATAAAGAGAGAAACTTTGTATTTTTGTTTGTATTGAAATAACTCAAGAACTACTGGGCCGATTTCAAAAATTGTTTCACTATTAGAAAGCTGCATTATCCCCGAGTAACATAGGCTATATTATTTATTTCCACGCGGACGATGTCGCGCACAACAGCTAGTACTTAATATTATAAAGAGAGAAACTTTGTATTTTTCTTTGTAATGAAATAACTCAAGAACTACTGGGCCGATTTCAAAAATTCTTTCACTATTACGAAAGCTACATTATCCCCGAGTAACATAGGCTATATTACTTATTTCTACGAGGACGAAATCGCGCACAACAGCTAGTAAGCTATAATAAACAAATATTGAATTAAATTAATTAATTAGGTATGCCTTACCATTTTTGAACAAGTCTTTGAGGTAAAATATTTCACGATGGTTTAATACATCTCCTATATAATATCTGAAAAAAGTGAAATTGAAATTATGCCTATATTTTATAGGGCGCACTATATTTGTACAGTCAGGGATGGTAGTGGTGTTCTACTTAAAACAATGCTAATCGTATAAACGTTTCGTACGCATTGAGACGACGCAACGGAAAGATTAACCAATGGGGGGCATCCTAGAGCAGTACACGACTGATCGTTTTTTTACTGAATTCAAAGACAATTTTTATGAAGTGGAACACCGCACATATTCGCGACTGTACCTACCTAACCCTATGGCTTCATTAGACCGATGTCACGCAAAAAACGGCCTTACGCCAAAGGAAAATCTCTGTTTTTATCACGAACTGTTATCTAATGAAGCCATAGGATTAGGAAAGGGTTAGGGACACTGGTGGTATAGTACTTAAAAAAAGCTACTCGACATGGAAACATTAACCAATGGGTTGCAGCCTAGAGCAGTACACGACTGATTGCTTTTAAACCGACTTCAGACATTTTTTTATGAACGGGAACACCGCACATATTTGCGACTGTACCTACATGAGTCAGGAAACACCTCTTGTACATTGGTTGAAGATTGTTTTTTTTTTATGTAGCAAGATTAAGCTTTTAATGTGAACGTGAAGAATTCTCATGAGAAGAATTATGAATTAATTTATTATGTACAGATGTAGTTTATCTTCCAAATGAAACATTCATGTCCTATTGTTAGAATATTTAATACCTATTTTAAAAACTAATAACATATTTTAATCTCAATTCTTTTGTTAAGGTTGAGTCAAAGATATATAATACCATATAATATCTCTTTGGGTTGAGTATTCAAATAAAATAACGAATACAACATAAAATAAGATCAACTAACGATGAGGTTATTAGATAAAATTATCGTATCAAAAGTTAAACAGTTTATCATAAATAACCATCTGTAACACATCAACACCCACATTTGATTTGTTTTATTAACAAACATTAAAATTATAACATAACACAAAAAAAAACAAAAGAATTGTAGATGCCTCGAATCTACAATTTTTGCACTTCCTTCACTGATCGTCAGTTCTGTTCACTCACTCATTCTCATTACTCATTTACTCATTTTAAATCTTAAGTTGAAGCATAGCTATTTAAAAAAATACATTTAGTAGGTTTATACGTAATTTTAAATACCATTTATCATACCATTTGAATTGAATTAAATTATTAAACAAACCCAAAGCTGTTAACATAAAGTCTTTGTAGTTTAATACATTTTCAATTATTTTGTATTATTTTCAATATGCTTATTATTTATTTGGATATTAATAATGTAAAAAGTCGTAAAGCCTGTATTTTTCAGTATATCCTATATTGTTCCGATTCAGCTATAATCATTCAATTTTTATAGTGTGCAACACCGATGAGACATTTACAATAGGGATGGGCCGTTGAAAGTGTCAGTCCGTGTCGTTGAACGAAACGAAACGGCTAATTTGGTTTAGTCAACTAGTTGAAGAACTAGTAAATTTTTTCAACTAGTTAATCATACATTCAATAAAGATAAAGCAGAGGACCGGAGTACAGAAATCATTATTTTCTTAATAAGTCATATATTTCCCATTAAAAAGGAATGAGATCCTATTTAAAGCAGGAAAACAATACATTTCATTTTAAAGTGTAACATTTCACTACACAATAGTTAAAAAAATAGTTAATCTTTGCTTATATCTAATCCGTTGTCATTCTATTCTGTTCTATATTTTTACTATTACATTATTAGGATAGACACAATGTTGATCTTAATAATAGAAAAAAATACTTGTGCGAAACTTAAAGACCCATTGACCCAATGTTCACTTAACTAGTTGATTTTTTTTTTTGAGATTTTATGGCCTGGTAACTAGTTGATTGAAAATTGGTCAACGATTGAACCGTTCAAAGGCAATCAACGGTTGATTTAACTAGTTCGTTGAATCAACGCCCATCCCTAGTGTCGTGTGGCAAGGCAAGTTTATAAAGAAGTTAACAAATTACAATATTTACTGAATTGTTAAAATAAACGTTTACCCGATGTCTGAACACGTATTACCGGCTGAAGAGCCGATACGGTTTATAGCCCCAGTTATTCAAGATAATCCAACAGGATGGGGGCCCTGCGAAATGCCGGAGCAATTTAGGGACATGCCCTATCAACCTTTCAGCAAGGGTGACCGATTGGGAAAAATTAGTGACTGGACTATGGTCCAAGACAAGAAGTATCAAAGTAAGTTTCTTGAACAGATACAGCTGGATATTATTCGTATTACGACGAAAACATTTGAGGTTATGTCATATTGGCAACAGCTTGTAGTTGTCCCATATTGACAACATTTGGATGTGTTTTAGATAAGTACGCTTCACAGTTTGGCCCTGGTTCTTCTTACGCTTACTTCCATGATGAGGATGAGAGCACTTTCCACTTGGTGGACACGACGAGAGTTCAGAAGCCGCCATATCAACGCGGGCGAGGCCGAGGACAGAGAGGCCGTGGTGCCAGAGGCGCTCGCACTCCTGGTGGCATGACTACATTGAATAAGGTATGTTTAATATCAATGTGGTAAATGTTTACATCTTGTTCAGTACCTTAGACTTATTACCAATGAATTTTGTAAAAGTAGGAGACAATTAAACTTCAATTAAATTTGATTATAATTGCAGATCCTTTATTTGAAACGAACTAATAACAGGACTAATCATATTACTTATAAATGTTAGTTCATAGTAAATCATATTTTTCCAGCAACGAGACCGCAAGCTTGGTAAGCGATGGGGTCAGCGGGGTGCTCCCATGAAGATTCGAGATGCCTCCGTCACCGTCAGACCTACCTGGGTCACAATTGAGGACATGGACTTCCCTCGTCTTGCCAAACTCTCACTACCAGGAATTAAGGAAGGTTCGAAATTACATTTATTTTACTGTCTATATAGTTTTCTATTGACTCCACCAAAGATATAAGTTTTTAAGGAATAATTAAAAAAAATATATCTTTATTGACCCAAAACATTTATCCTTAAATGCTATGGCTCTTATTGTTTATCAAAATCATTGACATGGAATTTTTCTTTATAAATTTTCTGTAAAAATGTCTGGAAAATTCCATCTTGATTTAATTTGTTCAATTTCCAGGTGAAGACATTGTGTGCTCGGGTACACTGGAGTACTACGACAAGGGCTATGACCGTGTGAATGTGAAGCACGAGAAGCCACTGCAGCGTATTGACCGTATCTTCCATACGGTAATTTGAAATTACCTCAAATACTTAGCAAGCATGTTTCCCAGGCTATTTACAATGGCTTAAAACCGTTGTTTTATCTATACTATTATTATAAAGAGAAAAAAATTGTTTGTATTTTTGTGTGTATTGAAATAACTCAAAATCTACAGGACCAATTTCAAATATTCTTTTACTGTTAACAAGCTCCATGATCCGAATGTAATATAGGCAATATTTTTAATTACGCGCGCACGAAGTCGCGAGCAACAACTAAATTTAATCATAATACTAGTATCATAAAACTATTTCGAGTGAACAAATTTTGATAAAATACAAAATGGGATTAATAATAATGGCTAATATTTTATTAAAAATAGGTAACAACTACTGATGACCCTGTTATCCGTCGTCTGAGTAAGACGATGGGTACGGTGTACGCGACCGACGCCATCTTGGCCACTATAATGTGTTGCACACGCTCCAACTATTCTTGG
The DNA here is from genome assembly GCA_013186455.1 of Papilio dardanus tibullus. NCBI lineage: Eukaryota > Metazoa > Arthropoda > Insecta > Lepidoptera > Papilionidae > Papilio > Papilio dardanus. The sequence goes on from QDHC01001185.1 coordinate 228,939, forward strand.
GATATTGTCATTGAAAAAATTGGTAAGTAAACAAAAATGCTATATTACATCTTTTTTGAATACTTGTACACAAGGCTGAGCAAATTTCCGTTTTAAATCTCTAATGTTACATCTGTTATGATTTGGCTTCATTAGACCGGGTACGCGATAACAATGGAGATTTTGTTTTAGCGTAAGTCAGTTTTTGTCGCGAAATCAGTCTAATGAAGCTTATATATGAACACCCTTAGGACGCTCAATCACACCCATAACCAGATAGTGCACAGTGAGAACTCCAACAGTGTGAACTACTCCTTTCCTGTAGTACTGTATCTTATTGCTTCATCATCACCAGCTCGTACGTACCCACTCTCGGGGCGCGGAGCCTACCGGGGGTGACTAGGCCATAGTCATAGCACACTAGCCGAGTGTGGATTGACTTCAGACACATCTTAGATTCTTCACCAATATGTGTTATATGTTTGCATCACGATGTTTTCGTTCACCATAAGAGCGTCGGTTAAATATATACATATGCAATTCGAAACACACATTGATACATGGCCGATTCGAATTCGGGATCTGCAGATTACAAGTCAAGAGCTAAACCACTGAGCCACCAATGCTTATTTAGCATGTTCCAGGATTAGAGAGAAACCTCTATAAACGAGACTAAATATCAAGGTTCCTTGGACTCCCGTATCCAGGTCGAATATATATGTTTAATTCTTTGTAGGTGACAAGTTGTTCTTGGACAAGCGTGACAACACGGAGTTTGATTTGTTGACTGTCAACGAGACGTCTGTGGAGCCTCCCGCGGATGACGGCAACTCTATCAACTCCCCGCGCAACCTCGCTTTAGAGGCCACTTTTATCAACCATAATTTCAGCCAACAAGTAATTATGTCATTTTATTATTACCCTTTGACTTCATTAAACGTAGTCCGCGATAAAATCGGTGATTTTATTTCTGCGTAAGGCCGTTTATTGCGTGACATAGATCTTATGAAGCCCTATGGTTATTTTGAGTCAGACTGCAATACTAAACATCAATACTGTCAAACATGAATAACCGAAAAACCTACAATTGAGACAAATACAGTGGTCCGGCTCTTTGTTATCCAGGTTCGACTGTATTTCAATGATTTTATGAATGACTTACAACTTAATATTGTTTATTTCTTATTTATATAGATAATCAAGATATATTAATCTTAAAATGATTTGCAGGTGTTGAAATCCGGGGCTACCGAGCCCAAGTACAAGTTCCCGGAGGCCAATCCGTTTGTGTCTGAAGAGGAGGACGGCGAAGTCGCCTCCGTCGGCTACCGCTACCGCAAGTGGAACTTGAACAATGGTGTTGTAAGTACTGGAAACTATCAAAATCTGATCTTGCTTATCGAGGTTTGACTGTATTTCCATCTACAGACAGGGACCATTTTATTATGTTTTTTTTATGTGCTATAATGATATTTGCAGGTGCTAATAGCCCGTTGCGAGCACGACGCGGTGCTGCAGGGTCCGCAGAACGAGACCCAGTTCCTGTCCATCAAGGCGCTGAACGAATGGGACTCGAAGCTCGCCAATGGCGTGGAGTGGCGCCAGAAGCTCGACACGCAGCGCGGTGCTGTGCTCGCCAACGAGCTCAGGAACAACTCCTGCAAGCTCGCTAAGTGGACCGTGCAGGTAGGCATACATTTTTTTACCTACCCACACTTGTTTTAAGTCCTATTCTCTTATTTATTTTAGATTTTATCACGTTTTTAAATATGTAAAGGGTTGGAAATTGGTAATTTGAAAAAAAAATATTTTTTATTTAGTTAACAAAGTTTACGTTAGAATGGGTTATTTTCCTATATTCAATTAGAGAACCTGCAATTGCAGAGTTTGACTAAAGTTGTTTTAATGAGTAGAATTTCACATAACCCAGTTTCCCCAAAAAGTAGGGTATATGTTGAAGATTCCCAGAGGGGATTATAGAATACCAAGAAAATGTTTTATCCCCTACTTAATATAAGAGTATAGACATTTTTTGAACTCCTTACATTATTTGACAATTGTATTTAGGTAGATTATTATATTGTGTGTGTGTGTGTTTAGGCGCTGCTGGCCGGCTCTGACCAGATAAAGTTCGGGTACGTGTCCCGCGCGCAGGTGAGGGACAACTCGCGGCACGTCATCCTCGGCACGCAGCAGTTCAAGCCGCACGAGTTCGCCGCGCAGATCAACCTCTCCATGGACAACGCGTGGGGCATCCTGCGCTGCATCATCGATATATGCATGAAGCAGAAAGATGGTCAGCTTACACTAACTTAACTCATTTTTTTATCGTTTTGTCGCGAACTCTGTCTAATGAAGCCGCGACTAGGGTGCAAATGAGCAACAGGAACATCGAGATGATCATCGACGCACATACCCTAGGGCGTCATTAGACCGAATGATAAAAACGGATATTTTGCTTCGGCGTAAGATCCGTTTTTGCGTAACATCGATCTAATGAAGCCCTAGGGTTAGATATTCACAATACTAAAGGAACCCCAGATGCGTTGCCGGCTTTAATAAACACCTGTTGCCCGCAACTCCGTCTGTAACCCTAAGGCTTCATTAGACCGTTATCAAGCAAAATCTCCGTTTCTTGCGCGAACTCAGTCTAGTGAAGCCGTAGGGTAAGGAATTAGAAAAACATAGTAGCCTATGTGTTTTTGTTGTGTTCTAAATCTGTCCAAAGTTACATCAAGATCCTTTGTGCAGTTTCGGAGATATCTACTAATAAACATCCGTCCATCGTAACTTTGGCATTTATAATTTTAACAAAATGTTTAGTTATTAATAAGCGTGCGTACTGTTTCTTTCTATTATCGCTCAAGTACGTACAAAAAACTGGTATCATGTAATTCGCTCTTATTCTTTAGTTCATTAGACCGAGTTCGCGATAAAAACTGCGATTTTGCTTAGGCGTGAGGCCATTTTTTGCGTGACATCGGTCTAATGAAGCTGTAGGTTTAATGTATTTTTGTATTGTTAGGTAAATACTTGATAATGAAGGATCCGAACAAGCCGTTGATCCGTTTGTACGACATCCCGGACAACACGTTCGAGTCGGACGCGTCCGAAGAAAGCGGGGACGAGCCCGCCGACACGCCCTTCGCGCCGCTCTACGCCTACGCCAACAACAAGAGGATATAGATATACTAATAATATTTATATATCGTGTTATATATTACACATTTGTATTCAAGATAAACTCCTTCTGTTGGAAGTCGGTTAATAAATGTTTTTATCGGTCACACATTAGTTTTTTTATTTCTTTTCAATTTATCTTATTTATTGTCTATTTTAGTGCAGATTTTGTATGACAAATCTTAAATAAGATCGCTCTTAAGCCTTGTAATAAGGATAGTATTTTAGTCGAATTTAGTTACTAAGTTACTTGCTACTCAACTAAAACACTCGTTCACTTAAGCCTTGTGCGCACTATGATAGTATTTTAGTCGAGTAGCAAGTATCCAAACAAAGGATTTACTAATCTATTCTACTAAAATTTTGCTGTTCGGACACATTTAGTTACTAAATTATTACCCTAGTACGTAGGTTTAGGCTTAAACGAGTCTGAACAGTAGTAAATCCTTTGTTCGGATAAATGCTACTTGCTACTCTACTAAAATACTATCCTGGTGCGACAAGGCCAATACAGTTTCGTCAAGATTTTAGTGACTAATTGAATTTATTATTAATATTTTTACTATTACTTAAAGACATAATTCGAGAATTAAATAAAATCACGATTATGGAAAAATAATATATTAAAAATCTATAACAAACATAAAGGTATAATAACTAAGCATTATCTCTCTTAGTTTGAACCTCTGTGATATTGAGTGCCTCCGCCTCCGCGCGCCGCGCCCCCTGCATGTCCTCCTGGATCTCTTCTAAACTCTTACCTTTCGTCTCCGGTACAAGGAAATACACGAAAAACACACCGATATACGCTATACCCGCGAATATCCAAAACACAATATAATGTCCGAACACATCTTTTATACTTTGGTAGGATTTTGTCACTGCAAAGTTTAATATACAAGAAATCATCGTCGCGGCACTCGAGGCGACTGTCTTTATATTAATAGGGAACAATTCCGCTTGCATTATATAAGGTATCGTACCTATACCTACAGCGTATAGAATATTGAACCCTAAAACCCCTATTAATGGCACCGAAGATATCGAACTGAGGGTGTCTGGGTTTATTTTGATATAATCTTGTAAGTAAAAGTATATTCCGACTGCGGTCAAGGAAAGTGCGACGCCTGAACACGACACTATCATGAGGACCCGCCGACCGAAGTAACCCGCAAGAAATGTTGCTCCTACACCTGGGGAAGAAAAGAGTATTAGAGGACCTAGCACGATTTTTCTTAGGCTTACAGCGCCCCCTATTAAGCGTAAAGTGCACGGAAAAATATGTAAATGGAAGTTAGATATGTAATGTAACTCACCCGCGCCCAACTGTACGATGCCATACACAATACTGACGTAAGGTCCCGATATCGAACTGCTTTGTGTGAAAATAATTTCTAAATAAGATTGAATCGCCAAACTTCCCGTCATATATTGAAATATTTTGAGACCTGGAAATAATTATGTAATTAAGAAAACAGTGGCTGAGTCTGCTTTAAGATCTTCGCACGAATTGTCCGGCTCGCCCGGTGAAATACCACGACCACACGCAGGCGTCAAATAGAAGCAATTCCGTGTTTCGCCTGTTGTGTGTGGTGCCGGAGGCCTAATTTTAATCCACTTTCCCTTACTATCCTTTTCCTACAAGGAAATGATGGGAAGAGGAAGTGGATTTTGCGGAGGCGGGGACGCATAAGGAGGAGAATTATCCTCATGCTGTGCGTCTCCTCCTCCGAAGATTAAGGGTAGGCAACGCAATTGCAGCTGTCTATGGGCAGCGGTCGCTTCGCTACTTCTACTTCGAGTCCAGGTGGCAGCTTGCTCGTTTGCCACTTTATAATATAAAAAATATATATAATGCGGGATAATAAAAAGAGAGGCATTTTGTTTTCTTTATAAAAATACTAGCTGTTGTGCACGACTTGGTTCGCGTGAAATTAAATAATATAGCCTATGTTACTCGGGGATAATGTAGCTTTCTAATGGTGAAAGAATTTTTGAAATCGGTCCAGTAGTTCTTGATTTATTTTAATACATACAAAAATACAAAGTTTCTCTCTTTATAAAATTAGTATAGACTATATTGTCCATTAACTATTGGAAAACTATTTTATTATTTATTTATAACATAAATTGAACAATATATCTAAAACTGTGTCATATCATGATTAACTTAGCAATGGCGAATAAAATTCTTATTTTATCATACTAATGTTATTAAGTAATCGTTTCATACAAAAACGATTCGTTTTAATCTTTTTATCGATGTAATAATATTTCATCATTGCAATAGACTTCAAATATAGATAAACGGTACATATAAAGAGATCCATATCATTAGAGTGAACATTATCTGAACAACTGATAAGCATGAGTGACATCTTTTATCTATAACTTTGTCGCTAATTTATGATTTGTACATATTCAAATAAGAATTTGCATGAAAATACATTTAATGGTTACTTAGCAGTTATTTTTGTAGATTTCCCATAAAAATCCTAGAGTAGACCAGGGATTCCCAAAGTGATCGAAATCGACCCCACGGGGCCGATATCGGTTACCAAGGGGTCGACATAATCGAAAACTGAGTTTGGGGGTCGACCAGGTCTGAAATTCGACCTTAGTGCCTAGGTATTTGTACCAAATAGGAAAAAGCAAAAGATAGGCCCCCTTATTCATAATAGTCTGCTAATTTAAAGCATTGTTAATTCTCACTCTGTCTTCTTCTATTGACCTAAGTCAGGATGAAAAAGAACACTTTCGCAGCTATTTTAAGTCAGCGGACCATTGTGAATAAGGGAGTCGACCTTAAAAGTAGCTAAATCAGCTATGGGGGTATGAGGTAACAGTTCATTTCGGACAAAGGGTCACTTGTCCAAAATAGTTTGGGGATCCCTGGTCTAGACCATAGGGCTCCATTAGTGATCATTTTGCGTAGTAACCATCATTAATGTAACGCCTAAATCTAATTTGTCATTCTATTACTTAATTTTATAGTTATTTTGCAACTTTTTTTAGATAAAAGTGAAGAGTAATATTTTGTAACTTACAAGTTTATACGGTTTTAAAAGGATTCGTACCTGTTATAATATAAACAGCTTTCCTATATTTAACTTTGCACAATAATTCCTTTAGAGTTGATTTATTCTCCATACTTTCTCTGACGTGCGTTCGGATCAGACCTAACTGTTGGTCTGCCCACTGCAAGTATAAATAAAATAACAATCCAACGTAACTCTGCAATAATTATTGTAATATACAGGGTTTTTAAAAAACATTAAAACTACAGTGAAACATCGTGACTCTCAGACCGAGTCGATATCACTAACCCTATGGCTCCATTAGACCGAGTTCGCGCAAAAAAAACAGAGATTTTGCTTCGGCGTTTTTTGCGTGGCATCAGTCTAATGAAGTCTTAGAATAAAAATAACAATAAATTAATTTTATATCTAACAAATTACCTTTGGATCTTTACATCCTTTTATGATCATAAACTCTTTTTTAGCTTCAGAATATCTGTCATCTTTCAAATGATAATAAGGTGACTCCGGTATCCACAGACAGACAAGCATATTGAATATAGGTAGAGTTGTTACGAAGGAGTTTAGTACATTGTATGATACGAAAGGTCCGATGCCGTACATCGCAAGAGCTCCCAAATTAATCATCACTTGTACGACCATACCTAACGCACCTCGCACCTCCTTGTCCGCTATTTCTGTTAAGTAAACCATTGTCACCTGAAATATAAGAAATAAAAGTTGGATAATTCATCTAGCACGCTGGGGGGCGCTGCAAACGAAAGACAAAACAGAGATGGATAGATTGCGTGAAAGGTGATATGATAAACAAGGGTGTGACGACTGAGATGGCGGAGGATAGATCAACGTGGAAGACAAAAACCTGGTGCGCTGACACTACTGAAGTAGGATGAGGTAGACAATAGACCGACAAATTATCCGGTGGGTATAAGTAAAAGTAAACTACGATAGTTCACAAGTACCCTCTTTTTATGTCATTTTCTATATTCATTTCATACATATCCTCAGACAGACCTAACCAATCTAGAGCTTTCACCAGGCTAAACATACATGACATTTATACAGACTAGCTGTTAAGTAATAATATAGCTTATTTTACTCGGGGATAATGTAGCTTTCTAATGGTGAAAGAATTTTTGAAATCGTCTCTGTAGGTTCTTGAGTTATTTCAATACATACAAAAATTCAAAAGTACAAAGTTTCTCTCGTTATAATATTAGTATAGATAGGGGGCGCCTGTGAGCCATTTCTACATACTTTAGTTCCACTTGTTTCTACGAGACAGAATAGTTGTATTACTTTGTATTCTAAGCATTTCAAATTATAATCACTTTAATACAATGTTAATGACAATTAAGCACCCGTCTGATTTTCCGCAAATAAAGTGTTTACATAAATTATTAATGCTATTACAAATATCAATACACTATTTACTTTAATTCCTGAGTAATTAAAGATATGCGCTCTTTGAGAAAATACAACATCTTTCAATAGCGACAGTTTAGCATACTAATTAGTAATTTACATAGTTGTAAACGAACACTAATTGACATTATTTAACACTAATCCGTTTTACCAATACAAACACTTGGACCTCTGGACTTGTTAAAATGTGTAACTTTAGTGTTATTTTTAAATGTACTTACGACCGCAGTAATCCCGTTCGATATGCCCATCAATATTCTCGCAACGTACATCACCTCAGCTGTTTTTGTGAACAGTATCATTGCCTGAAAAAAATATAAAAAAACATGTATTTGAATATTCGAATAGGGCAGAACTTCGGTTTAAAAAAGAAATGTTTAAGAACTTCTAGACTAAAAGGTTTCGACCCATGATGGGCTCTATTTTCCGCAACTCCACGACTAGCGCGTATTTTGCGTGAACACACATACATATCTTTGAATTTTTTTGCCGATATGTGCAGGTTGCATCATGATGTTTTCCTTCGCCTATGAGCGTCGGGTAAATATGTACATATGAAAATCGAAAAACACATTGGTACATGGCGGGATTCGAACTCGGGACCTGCAGTTTACAAGTCAAGAGCTAAACCCCTGAGCCACCGACGCTCTTACTACTTCTAGACTATAAACATTTTTGATAACATTCATAATGTATTGTAATAAGACATTTTGAAATGATCCTTATTGCAATAGTCTTAAGAACTATAGTAACAATACGATTACAAAGCGTAATCAACATACATATTTAAATAAAAATGTTGAACCTACCGCACCTGCAATTCCGGGCACAGCGGCACCACATACAGTCCTACGTCGACCCAGTCTCTCGCTCAGCACCTGCCCCACGTAGCAGCCGGGCAGCGCGCCCAGCGCGGCCAGCGCCACTACCCATGATATCTGCTCCTGAAAATAAATAAAAAAGCTCCAAGTTTATGCTGATAGCCTTCCGGAACTTTTAGCTAAGTTCACATGACCGTATGGCACACGGTCCAAGGCGTTGCAATTTCTACAATTTAAATCTGTACAGCACAATAGGTGGTAGGTTCTGTTCGGTTTGTTTTCGCTTGAGGCGCTGACGAGAATAATAATTAGAGAGTTAAGGACTTCCGCAGGGCCCCCGTAAGGGCTACTGGCGCCTGTGTTCAAAAAATTTAAGCATTTTTAATTATCATTATTTTCGATGGTAGATATTTGCTTGAGATTAGCAAAAAACTGAACTTTAATTTTTGTTCTTTTTTCATTTTTTTTTGTGCCCTTGGCTTTGGCGCCCCTTAAGGACGGCGCCCGTGTGCATTGCACGCTTTGCACATATGGTATTACTTCCACGCATACAATGTTATGAAAATCCGGCTAACGTATGTATTATTGTCTTTGTCGTATAATCTATTGTTTACGAAGGTAACTGTGACGGCATGGAATATTAATGAAAACAAACTCGTTTAGTATCATCGCATATCGACATAAGAAATTTAAATACGTCGACTTTTACAACTTACCAAATATTTTTTTTAAACAGAAATATTTCTGTTGAGAAATTGTAGCATAATGTAATCCTACGGCTTCATTAGACACATGTCATGCAAAAAAACAGCCTTACGCCGAAGCAAAATCTCCGTTTTTATCGCGAACTTGGTCTTATGAAGCCACAGGGTTATAAATACATACGAACGCATGAAACAGTTATGTTATTATAGCTTTTATTTGCAGATGATTCATATAATATGATAGAACGATCTAAGAGCGTTTCAAAATGTAAACAAGACAAAATATTAAAATTACGTTTAGTTTATTCTATAAATCAGAATTTTAGAAGGGACTAATTTATATTCAAATTTTATTTCTTAAATATAAGTACTTACATTCGACAGCTGAATATTAACTTCACCACTCTTGATCTTTGGAATCACCGGAGACGGCCATGAAATAGTAGCTCCAGTAAATGTAAACGCTAATGAAGCTGCAACAAAGGTGAGCTGTTAACGCAAAGTTAACATTGCATTCAAAAATTCAAACAAAATTTAAATTAACCGCCAAAAACTTACCGCAAATGCCGGCTAAATATTGCACTTTTCTATTAGTTTTTTCACTCATTTCGTACTCCTGTGTAAACACTATTATATTAAAAAAAAAAACTAAAAACTAATTATAAATTGCGGGTCAGAGTCCGGGAGGCGGAACAACTGCCATTCATCGCGCCTCGTCCGACACTGCGTTATCATTTATAAATAATTTAACGTCAAACAATACCAGACAATACGTAATCTGTTATCTGAATTATTTCCATGTGTTTTTTAAACATTTTACAGTTAAATAAAAGTATCGTAGACGTAAAAGCTAGACTTTGGTACCATTACAATCGACCTTGATACCTAATAATGCTAATCTTGTCCGAGACGCGTGTTTCCTAGTATCTTTATAACATCCAGATAACAAGATAAGTATTGCAGACTTTTCTCAACAATCCTTTGTGTTTAGTACAGATTAAACATAAACAATTATCTGTGTTTATTAAATATACGTATGCGTTGCTATTTTACGATCGTTTTATAATTTCTGACGTTTTTTATTTAACGGCACATTACGAGTATTTAGAGATGTACGTTTTTATACTATTACCCTATATTAAACAGCAGAAGAAAACTATATTTAAATAAAAAATAATTAATAAATTGTATTTAAATAACCAAAACTGTAGGGTAGTACAAAAAATCAGAAAAAGTTCTTCAAACGTTTATGGCCGTGACTTTTTTTTTACTATCACTAAACGGAATGTCGGTCAATGACCCTCGTAAACAAGACAAGCTATCTCAGGCCACATTTTTGTTTGTCCATCTTTGAGATACACATCTAAACAAACACATGTAAAGTAACTTTACTTGGTTTACAAAATAGTGTCTATATTCCTTATTGTTCATATGTCATATGAGATCTGGTAGCTAAAAATTGTTTGATTTATTTTATAGTAGGAGTCAGTTTTTAAGTTGTATAACACCAAGATGTAGAATAGAAAAATCAAAAGACAATTCAATCAAAGTAAATGCACAAAAAAAACATAAGTTTCCATCAACCAACAAAAAATAGAGAGGTCAAGGTAGTATAAATATAGATTTAAGTAATAGCAAATAAAATCGCTTTAATACTTAACTATCACTTATTTATTAAATATAATGAGATTATAAAAATAATTTATCTTTCTTTTTAAACATTTAGTCTTCAGGCATATTTTCAATAATTTTTCTAACTTGCATTGCTATCATGGGATTGTCAGTACAAATATCAGTAACATCATATGGAGGTAGTATTGAGACATTTCCAAAAACAATATTTTCATTTGACTCTGTCACTGTTAGCAAGTTCACTTTGAACCAATTGATTACTTTCATTTTTCTGGCAGCAATATCATTGCTAGACATCTCATCCTTTACTTTTTGAAATGGTGATGTGACATTTTCTTGATTATCTTCATACAGATTTGTAATTGCATGACCAGGTAATAATTTTATTTGAAAACTATTCTCACATAGTACTGCTAGAATAATGCTAAAACAAAGATTTTAAATAGAGTATTTGTTGGTATCAAAATCTAAAGGTTATTAAAACTACAGTGTTGAATATGTGACATTTTTTTATGAAAATAAGAAGATATAGTAGATTCTCAAGAGAAAAGCTACGTGCATAAAAACAAAGGTTCAAATAACCATAAATTAAAATATATTATTGATATGAAATTTAACACAATTTACCTTTTAGATATGGGATCTATTGAATGTATAAAACCAGAAAATGAGATATTCTTTATTAGTTCCACTGTACAGTATTTGTTAACGAATTTTAGAAGAATTACTGGATCATCTTTAAAAGATAAATAGTTCTGAACATTTTTTTCATCCATTTCTATAGTAGTTTACGTCTAATAATTATGTAATCAATGCGGTAGTTTTATATTATCTTAGTGTTATTTATTTTTAGTGTTTTTTTGTTACACTGAGTTATTTAAATGGAAATACTAATAATTAAATGAGTTTAAAATTCAAAACATTTATTTACAAAACTGCATTTGACTTTGACAGTGACAGATCAGACACATTCATAGATTAGCGAATCTTGCAATAAATTACACATCAAAGAGTAGGTTTTAATTATAAACCATCCAACTTTATCGAAATCAAGATTAGAAATAATGCTATTTTATACCAATGCGTGTGAAATGCCAGATTCCTCATTTGAATTCCTTTCTCGGACTTTTCAAATCTGGGTGCTGCACTTAAAGGGCTGCCAAACCTCTACTATGCAGCGCCCTGGGCAGACCCCTACCGCGCCCAGCCCTAACACCGGCCCTGAGTGGCAATAAGTTAAAATAATACTGACCTTTATAGCGAAGATTGGGTACAGGGTCCAATACTTCCAAACGCAATTACTGAAATCGTGGTTTATTTAAGCGATATCAGAATTATTAGATCAGATTAACGCTTGCCACCTGGGTACTTACTATATGTATGTACAAAAAAAAATAAAAAGCAAATAGGATGTTGGGTTGTTAATAAAACATGATGTTATTTTATCAGACATTTTATTCTTGCAAACATTTACAATTGTAATTCTTAAAATCATGAACTTTAATGAAAGTGCAAAATAAAACTAAAAGCTTTAATTTTGGAGGTTGATTAAATCCTAATATTCTATATATTAGATAGATTGCTCACAAACATACAGATTTAATCATAGTGCCAAAGAGATATTGTACATAGAGGGATCACTCCATACTAATTTGACGTTAAAAAGCGTGCCAAAAAATAAATTATTAAAAAAATAAAAATTGCCAGTATCATGAAAAAAAATCCCAAATTTTGGGAAATTGTTTTTTTTTTTTAATTTTTAAAATAAACAGTAGAATAAACTAAAACATTCATCAAAACGGTAATATCGTTTTTAATTATTATTATTTTATTTAAAACAATTTAAATCCAAACAATTTTTAACAAAGACTATTTTTGTTTTATGGTTGTTATAAATTTTTTATTAGCGTTTTAAAAATGTCTCTATTAATTACAATATTAAACTTTAGTAAATACCATGAAATAAAATTTAAATTTGAGAAAAGAGGTTACACTCGGTCGACTTTTTATGTCGGCAAATGTAATTTAGAGGTTAACACTTAGGGAGATTTCCCTACATTGGACCTCCGGAGGTCAAAGAAAGTTCCTCACTTTTAGGCATCGAGTGTTCCATCTACAGTATAATATATCTTTGCATAGTGCATTAACAATCTTTAAAAACCTTATTATAACGTGATTATAATCATCATTATCGTTAAGAACTTAAAATTGTTTTTATGCATGCAAATCCATTACACTTATGAACATGCTATATTGCGTTCAATTTCGGATACAAGATGGTCACCGTAACACTCGTTCCCTCATTCGGCTAGTATAAGCACATCATACACTTTTTAATTATTAATGTTATTATCAAAGATATAATATACTATAGATGGAACACTCGATGACTAGAAGTGAGGCATTTTCTTTGACCTCTGGAGGTCAAATGTAGGGAAATCTCCCTAAGTGTTAAATAAATTACTCTAAATTACATTTGCCGACATAAAAAGTCGACTGAGTGTAACCTCTTTTCTCAAATTTAAATTGTATTTCATAGTATTTACTAAAGTTTAATATTATAATTAATAGAGACATTTTTAAAACGCTAATTAAAAATTTATAATAACCATAAAACAAAAATATTCTTTGTTAAAAATTGTTTGGATTTAAATTCTTTTAAATAAAATAATAATAATTAAAAACGATAATTACCGTTTTGATGAATGTTTTAGTTTATTCTACTGTTTATTTTAAGAATTAAAAAAAAACACAATTTCCCAAACTTGGGAAAGTTTTCCATGATACTGGCAAGTTTTTTTTTTAATAATTTCTTTTTTGGCACGCTTTTTAACGTCAAATTAGTATGGAGTGCTCCCTCTATGTATAATATCTCTTTGGTTATTATATTTATAAAAAATAGATGAAATTATTTTATATGATTTCAAACAATGTGAGCTTATTTTTTGGATCCCGCATTTTGGTTCTTAGCTGGACCTGGGCTCTTCTGACGTTGAACATTGCCACTTTTTGGTTTATTAAACTTGTTAGCATTGGGGTGTTTGTTTTCATTAGCATTATTGGATTTATCAAACTTTTTAGGTTTGGGTCCAGCTCTTTTAATGACAAATTTGAATGTACATTTTTTGTTAAGAATAAAGTGTGAAAACATATCCAAAGGTAGAATGCCACATTTACCGAGACGGAATACAGCGTCTGCTGATAAAGCGTCATTGAAACAGTGATCTATGAATATAACTTGCCTTCGGGGATCTTGCTTACTCGTAATGTGTATCTCATAAATATGCTGTTGTGCAACTTTCTTACCGCCGATGAGCTGTACCACCCAGTAAGCTACTTTTTGCAAAGCATCAATCTTCATAGTAACTATGAAATGAAGATTGCCTTGATTCACCAAGTACATATAACGCTCATCTTCATGGATGGAAACATTGTTAATTTCCACACCTGTCTCCATGTTAATGTTGCAGTGCTGAGGGTGACGTTCTTTAAAATGATCCATCATTTCCTTAAGGTTACCTATTTAAATATAAAAAAATAAAAATTATATTTTACCTTCTATATCGGTAAAAATTTAAAGTCATGTAAGTAGGCTGCGATAAAAATCACAAAATCTTATTTGAAGAATTCATTATTATAAATTCATTTCTCTGAAGTTAGCTGTTTTTTTTTTTGTAAACATTATGGTAAGGAAATGTTGTTAAAACTTACCTGTCCAAGAACACTTTCCAAAAGCTGCACCGAGTGGGCAAGTCATGACTCGAAATATACACTCTTTAAGATGGTCATCAACTTCTTGAGTGAGCATGGTGTAAACACAACCCAAATCTTTGTTCGGGCAAGACACATTGGCCTGACAAAATACACAATGAATTAGTAACATTGTTTTACTTTTAAGATTAAAGTTACCTCAAATCAATTGTGAACATAACAATAATTCTAGGCATAATAAGTCAGAATCCTAAGTAGAATTAACTTTATTTTTATAGATTTAAACATATTTAACCAAACATACCTTAGAAATAATGTCTTCAAGTGTTAAATTTCTCATTTGAGTCATTGGTACGCGACACATTGGGCACGCGGGGGGACTTAAGTTTTTAGTACAGGTATTACAAATGCTATGCCCCGACTGACATTGAAATATTGGAGCACACATAGTTTCAAAACACACAGGACACTCCGGCAGCTCCATAGCAACGCCTGTAGCCCTTAAATCAAAATATCATATAACTTTTAAAAGCAACAAAAACTAATCTAAAGTTAAGAAATATCTGCATCTAATATTACTTTGTTTTTAACATATTATAAAACTTTTTACTTACTTCTTACCGCCTTTAGCCTTTGCCATCTTAACTCTGAAAACAATTAATTTACTTTAATGTTCTAATTATTTTTTAATGACCAATTTGTTTTGTTTGAGGAAGGGTTTTAGTCTATGCAAAAATTCATAACAATATCATTTATTTATAGCAAATTCATCGTGGCAGATAAAATTGCAACTATCATAACTAGTTTCATTCTTTAATCTGGTTGACCTTGTTCAATAATAAATACATCTATACTATAACTTAACTCTAAAGTACTTTATTTATAAGAATACATCGTTAAATTATCATTCACTTCAATAGAATTCAGGTTACGAAATAAATGCACTTGCAATAAAGGTTACTAAATTAAAAATATTCTTACCGCTGCTTTTCAACAATTTACAATCACTTTAAAATGAAATGTAATAAAAATGGCGAAGTGATCAAGTTCCAACAAGGAAAAGGAACGCTTCGCGATATGCAATATAACGTGAACGTAGAAATCGAGCGGTGAGTGGTGACGAGGAAGTTTTATATTATCTTTCGTTCAATTTCATATGTGCAAAAGATATTGAGCTTTATCTCTACCACATGTGACATAATTTTCAATACAATATAAAACTCGGGTATTTCCCGTTTCATATTGCCAGGATAAAAAATTACATCTCACGAAATACGAAAGAAAAATTATTTTAATTCTTGGTTTGGTTGATGAAAAACGAAAGATATCTGTATAGACCTATAATTTTAACCATTTTTTTTGTGCCTTCGACCATTCGATAATTTTGTATGAACGATAATAATTTTATAAAATTTCGTTATCTACAGTTTAAATATTTCTTAGTACTTCCCCTACTATTGTAATAAGATCCTGTAGTTACATCCGGTCTCTCAACATTTTATAACAGAAGTGTTATAAAATAAACATAGGTTCATATACATTAACATACGCAATAAACTCTGTATCAAAGATATATTATACTGTAGATGGAACACTCGATGCCTAAAAGTGAGGCATTTTCTTTGACCTCCGGAG